>PVIA01004086.1:0-148468 GCA_004024845.1 Tonatia bakeri
CCAGTCTGCAGTCCCACCAACAGTGCACTAGTGTCCCCTTTTCTCCACACCCTCTCCAACACTTGTTGTTTGTTGTTTTGCTTATGATGGCCATTCTGACTGGTGTGAAGTGGTACCTCATTGTGGTTTTAATCTGCATCTCTCTGATAGCTAGTGATATTGAACATCGTTTCATGTGATTTTGGATCTTCTGTATGTCTTCCTTGGAGAAGTGTCTGTTCAAGTCCTTTGCCCATTTTTTAATTGGGTTGCTTCTCTTCTTAGAGTATAATCATGTAAGTTCTTTATATATTTTGGAGATTAAGCCTTTATCTGAGGTATCATTGGCAAATATGTTTTCCCATATAATAGACCATTATTAAAATAAAACTTTGATCAAAATATTATCTCATGTTGAAAAAATGGTTTAGGATTTAGTCCACTGTAACTTGCCATTTATCTCTTACATTTATTTAGTAAATAATATTTTAGTAATAAATCATAATATCTAAGAAATTCATAATAATTCAAAGTTTTTTCTAAACAATAAATAATTATTTAACTTATCATTATATATATGGTATTTTTTTTAATTCGCACTAGATGAAAAACAAGCTAAAATATTAAGTGATTAAAATTAAGAACAGCAGAGTGATTAAAATTCAACTAATTTTTTATCCCATATATCCCAAGTAAAACAATAGTTACCCTACTTCAAGACATTGACTGCATTAAAAAAATTAGGCAAGAGCAATGTTTTCATCTTCAATTGGTAATGTCTGAATAATATTTATTTTTGACCAGTAGAAACTTGATGACCATGGCCTATTATCATTTCTTTTTCGATGACAAATATAATATCAATATTATTATTTCAAATAATCTTTATAATTATTGAAAGAAAAATGTTTATTTTACTGATGCATTTACATAATATGTTGCTTTACACACGAAGCATTGAACAGGAGCATATCCACTTCTTTGAAACCTTTTTAATGAGTCAAGGAGGATAAAAATTTTACAGATAGCTAAATATTTTAATAATTTTTTACTTCTTAAAATTTAAAAGGGCTAAATTAGAAGAGGTTTCAGATGAATGGAATCTGAACATTTTACTTTGATAAAGCTCATATCAAATTTATAACTCTACAAACTGTACAAGAAGTTTTCAGTTAATGCTTGGTTCTTCTGGATTCTTTTTTTTTTTTTTTTTTTTTTGATAACCGAAAAGGTACTTTAATGATACAATTATGTGATGGCGCTGTCAACAAGCCAGCTTCATTATCACCAATGCAATGGTCCTGACCAACAAGAAACACTAGGGGACATTCCTGTTTCCGATGTTCTTAGTCTCTGGAATTCTCATCATTTGTTTGCATCTGAGAGATAACTACAGATTTTGTGAGTGTGTGATAGAGGTTAATGGGTGGCAGAGTCCAGGCCTTCCTGGAGCACTAACCACCATCATTCTGCTTCATGTCAATTCTAGAGCTGTGCATATTATCCTTAAAGATAATTGATTTTTCAAGGTATTCCTTACAATAAGCAATGCTGTGGGCTCCCTGTTCTGCCTAGGATTTCTCATGGTTATATTACGAGGCTTATTTTGAAAACCATTAACAACTGGTTAAGCACTGACACCGAGCAGCTAGAACATGTCAAACTTTCACCTCCTTGGTTCTCTAACAGAAGAAGATCATACAAGTTTTGAACCTTATCTCCCTGTATTAGGAATGGGAAATTATAGATGGAAAAATATGTGATATAAAGAAATCATGAACTCTTTGATGAATGTCCAAAAAAAAGTCCAAGGGAATACTTTCAGTATAGGAAAACTGCAAAAGCAACAGAGAATGATTTCCCTTCCAGAAAGAAGTAATCCAGACTTACTGCCTTATATCCTGATTGACTCTGTAGGCAGTATGGAGCATACATTTTTATAGGCATCACAAGTCCAAAGCATAATATCATCGTTTTCTTTTTGCAAAGTAACAGGTTTGCCCTTGGGCCAGATTCTGTGGCCTGGTCACTACAAGTGCATACTCAATATAAATTCGATATCTTTGTGTACATTTATAAAGTAGCCAGACTCTGGCTTTGTATTTTCTTACTTTCTCTTTTTACGTTGGTACAGCATTTTATTTTATTTATTGATTTTATTAAAATATATTTGACATACAACATTAGATTAGTTTCAGCTGTACAACACAGTGATTCAATGTTTATATACCTTACAAAGTGATCCCAAGTCTAGTAACCATCTGTCATTGTAAAAGTTATTAGGATGTTATTGACTGTATTACCTATGCTGTCTGTTATATCCCCTTGACTTATTTATATTATAAATAGGAGTTTTTACCTCTCTATCCCCATTACCTTTTTCAGTCTTCTCCCTTCCATCCTCTCCTCTGGCAATATTCAGTTTGTCCTCTGCATCTATGTCTGTTTTTGTTTTGTTTTATTTTGTTTTTTGTTCTGATTTTAAGATTCTAGGTATGTCAAATAATGCAGTTTTGTCTTTCCTGTTATCTGACATTTCAATTAGAATAATATCATCTTAAGTCTGTCCCAGTTGTTGTAAGCAGCAAAATTTCATTTTTTATTGGATAAGTAGCAGTCCCTTGTATGTATGTACCACATCCTCTTTATCCACTCATCCAATGATGACACCTTCCATATCTTGGCTATTGTAAATAATGTTACAATGAACATAAAGGTTCATCCATCTTTTCAGATTTGTGCTTTAGTTTTCTTCTAATAAATACCCAGGAGTAGAATTTCTGGGTTGTTTAGTAGCTCTATTTTTAATTCTTTTGAGGAAAAGCCATAGTGTTTTCCATGTAGGCTGCACCAATTTACAATTCTACCAACAATGTGCAGGTTTCCCTTTCCTCCACATCCTCACCAAAATCTTTTATTTTTTATTAAAAAAATTTTTTTTTGGTAATAGCCATTCTGACAGGTATGAGAAGATATCTCACAGTGGCTTTGATTCTACTTACCTGATGATTAGTGATGTTGAGCATCTTTTCATGAGTTTGTTGGCCATCCATACATCATCTTTGAAGATGTAGCTATCAGATCCTCTGCCTATCCTTTAATCAGATTGTTTATTTTTAATACTGAGCTGTGTGAGCTCTGGACGTCTTTAATTTATTTTGAATTTATTTTTGTGTATGGTGTAAAAAAATGGGCCATCTTTATTTTATTTTTTGTATCTGTCCAATTTTCCCATCGCTCTTTATTGAAGAGACTGTCTTCCCCCACAGTGTGTACTCCTGCCTCAATTATCATAGACTAATTAACCAAATAGACATAGGCACAGACTAATTAACCACATAAGCATGGGTTAATATCTGGGCTTTCTATTCTGTACCATTAAACTGTATGTCTATTTTTGTGCCAGTACCATACTGTTTTGAATATTATAGTTTTGTAAATTAATTTGAAGTCAGAGAGCATGGTAAATTTCAGTTTGTTCATCTTTTTCAAGATTGCTTTGCCTAATGGGAGACTTTTTTGGTTCCATATAAATTTTAGGATTATTTGTTCTGTGAAAAATGCCACTGGTATTTTGATAGGGATTGCATTGAATGTGTACATTTGTGTACATTGCTGAGTAGTATGATCATTTTAACAATATTAATTTTTCTAATTTATGAGAACTGTATATCCTTTCATTTACTTGTGTCATCTTTAATTTTTCACCAATGTTTTATCATTTTCAGGGTATAGATCTTTTACCTCCTTGGTCAAATTTATTCTTAGATACTTTATTATTTCTGATGCAATAGTAAATGAAACTGTTTTCTTAAATTTTCTTTTTGATAGTTTGTTTTTACTGTAAAAATGCCATAAATTTCTGTATATTAATTTTATATCCTGTAGCTTTACCAAAATTATTTATCACTTCTAATACTTTTGGAGTTTCTAGGGAATTTTATGTAACACGATGTCATATAAAATTATGAATTTTATTTTTTTACTTTATTTTTTATTTTTATTTATTTTTTCACATTCTTTTATTAAGTACAGCTTCTCCACTTTTCTGATACCACTCCCCCCCACCCCAGCCATCCCCACTTCCCACCCTTGATCCTACCCACATTTTGGCTTTGTCCATGTGTCCTTTATACGTGTTCCTGACAACCCTTCTCCATTTCCCCCCATTATACCCTTCCACCTTCCTTCTGGTTACTGTCAGTTTGTTCTTAATTTCAATGTCTCTGGTTGTATTTTGCTTGCTTGTTTGTTTTGTTGATTAGGTTCCAATTGTAAGTGAGATCATATGTTATTTGTCTTTCACCACCTGGCTTGTTTCATTTAGCATAATGCTCTCCAAATCCATCCATGCTGTCACAAATGGTAGGAACTGCTTCTTTCTTTCTGCTGCACAGTATTCCATTATGTACATGTACCATAGTTTTTTGATCCATTCATTTACCGATGGTCACTTAGGTTGTTTCCAACACTTGGCTATTGTAAATTGTGCTGCAATGAACATCGGGGTGCAAAGGTTATTTTGAATTGGTGTTTCAGGATTCATAGGGTTTTTATACTGTGACAATTTTACTTCTTTCTTTCCAATTTGCGTACCTTATTTCTTTTTCTTCTCTGCTGTGGCTAAGACTTCCAATACCATGTTGAACAAATGGCATCCTTATTATGTTCCTAATGTTAGGAGAAAGCTTTTAGCTTTTCACCATTGAATACAATATTAACTGTGAATTTGTCATATATGAACTTTCTTTGTTGAGGTATGTTCTTTCTATAACCACTTTGTTGAGTTTTTATCATAAAAAGATGTTGATTTAGTCAAATGCTTTTGCTTCATCATTTGAAATGACCATATAATTTTGATTTTTGTTAATATAAGGTATTACATTCATTGATTTGCAGATATTAGATCTGGAATAAATCCCACTTAATCATGGTGTTTGATGCTTTCAATGCATTGTTGACTTTGTTTTGTTTATATTTTGTTGAGAACTTTTGAATCTAGGTTCATCAGGGATATTGGTCTATAATTTTCTTACTTTAATATATATCTGGTTTGGGTATCAGGGTAATGCTGGCCTTGTAGAATGAGTTTGGAAACATTCCTTCCTCTTCAATTACTTGGTATAATTTGATAAGGATAGGTATTAACTTTCCTTTAAATGTTTGGTAGAATTCACTGTGAAGCCATTTGATCCTGAACTTTTGTTTTTTGGGAAATTTTTATTTCACTTTATTTATTTATTTATTTATTTATTTATTTATTTATTTATTTATATTGTTGTTCAAATACAGTTGTTCCCATTTCTTCCCCACTATGCCCCCTGCCCCATGTATCCCCCCTCCCGCCCTTGAACCTTCCCTCTTTGGCTTTGCCCGTGTGTCCTTTATATATGTTGCTTGATAGCCCTTCCCTGTTTTCCCCCATTACCCATCTCCCCTTCCCTCTGGTTACTGTCAGTTTGTTCTTTATTTCAATATCTCTGGTTATATTTTGCTTGCTTGTTTGTTTTGTTTATTAGGTTTCACTTATAAGTGAGAGTTTTTGATTATTGATTCACTTTTGGTACTGGCAATCATGTTCAATTCCTGAATTCAAGACTGGGAATCAGTCTTTCTTCCTGAATTAGTCTTAGAAGATTGTCTGTTTTTAAGAACTTACTCATTTTTCCTAGGTTGTTCAATTTGTTGGCATATAATTATTCAGAGTATTCTTATATGATCCTTTGTATTTCTGTCATGTCAAGTTAATAACATGTACTCTTCCACTTCTGGTTTTATTTATTTGGTCCCTATTTATTTTTTTTCTTTTCTTTTTAAGGAGTTTATTATTTATTTTTAGAGAAAAGGAGGGAGAAAGAGAGGTAAAGAAACATCAGAGTGTGGTTGCCTCTCACTGCTCCCAACTGGAGAACTGGCCTGCAACTCAGGCATGTGCCTTGACTGGGAATCAAACTGGCACCCCTTTAGTTTGCAGGCCAGCACTCAATGCACTGAGCCACACCAACCAGGGCTATTTTTTTCTTAATGAGTTCATTAATTTTGTTTACCTTTTTAAAGAATCAGCTTTTAATTTTATTGATTTTTCTATTGCTGTATAGTCTCTGTTTCATTTGTGTCTGTTCTGATATTTATTATTTCCTTCTACTTATTAACTTTGGCCTTTGATTTTTTTTTCTTCCTCTAGTTCCATTTAGAGCAAGGTTACATTGTTCATTTGTTGTTGTTGTTTTCTTTTTCTTTTTTTAAGGCATGCTTTTATTGTTATAACCTTCTTTCTAAAAATGTTTTTGCTGTGTGCCATAAATTTTGAATCTCTGTGTTTCTCTTTGCACTTGTCTTAAGGTTTGTTATTTTATTTTATTTATTTCTTTGTTAGTTCATTGTTTACCAGCATATTATTTAGCCTCCAAGTATTTCTGTTTTTCTAGTTCTTTTCTCATAATTGATGTCTAGCTTCAACAATTGTTGTCATAAGATACTTGGTATGATTTCAATCTCCTTAAATTTATTGAGTCTTGTTTTGTGAACTCACATTTATGACCCTCACATTTATGACCCTCTGGAAATGTAAAGGGTTCATTAAGAATGCAAATATTAACATGTTTGAAAGAAGTTTAGGTCTGAATCTCTGATATTTACCACTTCTACTATCAGTTACTTTATGAGTGCCCATATTAATATGAAACAACACTATCCCAAGACCAGCATCATCCTTATCATTTCACCCTTAAAAGGATTGAGACCTACTGGAAAGAGAGGAAATTTACCTATCTGCTTTCTGTTCTCTGAAAATAATACTTTAGATGCCTGGACTGTCGATCTTGCATTTCTCACAATCATTGCATTAACTTAATAAAGAAGAATAATTTTATTACTGTCATTTTCATCATTTCCAGATATTATTTTTGAATATTGATGCTACAGCAGTCAAAATAACTGTGAGATATTTCCCTTGAAACCTTACATATCATTTGAAACTAATTTAACCCTGCCTTTTCAGACAGATCCAATGAACAATGTTCATTTCTGGTCATGCCTTAAATAGTTTTGACTTCATACCTGGAAAATAATCTTCAGAAGCAGGGAATTCTTAATATGTTATAATTGATGTAGAAGGTTAAGTGACCTTTGATAAGAATGTGAACTTGTGAATTGGACAATTTTTATAGCTCATGAACCAGTTAATTCACAGCAAGAAGTAACTTCTAGTGTGCTTCGTAGCTAGCATAGCTGTATGTGGTATATGTAAAACTTAGAATGCCCACTGCTTCATATTACAACAACAACAACAACAAATGTATGTGTTGAGTTCATTAAGTAGATCTTAGTTGACCACAAACAGAAAAAGGAAAGTGTGTACCAAAAGCTAAATGAGCAACAGAATAGCTCAACATTTTCTTAGAATAATATACCATTTACATTTGCACACAAAACACTGGACATCTAAAACTAAAAGGGAAATAATTTCTTTCCCACTAACTTTTCACTTGAAATTTCAGGTGATCACCCTGGCTGCCATGGCTTAGTGTATTGAGCACTGGACTGCAAAGTAAATGGCCGCCCCTTCGATTCTCAGTCAGGGCACATGCCTGGGTTGCAGGCCAGGTCCCCAGTAAGGGGCACACAAAAGGCAGGCACACATTGATGTTCTCTCCCTTTCTTTCTCTCTCCTTTCCCCTCTCTCTAAAAATAAATAAATAAAATCTTTAAAAAAGACTTTATGAAAAAAAAGAAATTTCAGGTAATCAAACCCCATGTTAAAAATGTTGAAGTACAAATTGTGTTTTAAGATAGAGTTTGATTTGACATTGTGTATAGAGATTTAGCACCTAAATAAATGAAAAAAAAAATTTCTCATTAAAGAGCTTCCTGTCAAGTGTAGGACTCAACATCAGTAGTAGCAATGCTAAGAAGTAAATCCTATGAAATTATTATACTAAGGAAATTAAGGGAGCAACATCCTCCCCTTTTTCCCTATCTAGACTGAATCACCATGGAGACATCATTCTTGTTTGCTTTTGTTTTAATTTGAATCTTTGAACTGTAAGTTATGTTCTAGTGGGGGACCAAAACAGAACTTTCACAACCCAAGTACAAAACATATATTTGGCCATGGACTGAAATGTTATTTTTGCCTGAAATTCCTGATAATATAACTTACAAAGGCAAAAATAAAAAAGCCTGGAAAATCAAAGAAGGTGCCATGGTTAGTTAAGTCCGAGGCTTAGCAAAAGCAACCATCATGAAAAGCAAAATAAATAAAAAGACTGAATAGTCATTTTCTAAGTTTGTTTTATGCTCAATGTGCATTAAATAATAATATCAGGGGATAAATACTATTATTCTCCCTATCTAATTATTGAGGGAAAGGAGAAATGAAGCAACTTGCTCAATGTCAAAAAGCTAAAAAAGCTAGAGCTTCTCCAACCATGATATTAATCACCAACCACTGTAGACTAACAACCTAAGAAGAATGGAACCAGAGTCCTATAGTTAGAGGAGAAAATTATGATAGCATGATTGAATCAAATTCTGTGAGTGCCAAAATGGACATTCATATCCAAAACCAAGGGAAAGACTAAGACAAAGATGTTTTTTTAAAAAATTGTTCTGCATGTGCCTTCAAGAGGGACATAAGCATATCACACCAATTAACTGTCATCCAGCACCAGGTGTTTGATCCACTAAGCCTGCCACCAAGTGGCAGAGAATCACAAAAATCACTATGACTTTTCTCTTGATTTCTGACCTACAATCTCTTTAATATACTCTAGCTAACTGTGAAAGTATAGTCTTGTAGCATCACTTGGGAACCTGTTAGAAACGTAAATTCTCAGTTGCGTGATAGAATCAGAATCCTTGGTGTATGAGTACTAAATTTTGTTTTAACAAGATCTTTCCATTTACTCTAGCAATAAGGAGAATAAAATACCTAGGAATAAATTTACCCACGGTGGTAAAATATGTGTGCTTGGAAAACTATAGAACACTGAAGAAAGAAATTGAAGAACATACAAATAAATGGAAGCAAATACTGTGTTAATGGGTATTTAATTAATATCATTAAGAATTTAATGGGTATTTAATTAATATCATGAAGAATTAATATCATTAAAATGCCCATACTACCCAAAACAATCTTTAGATTCAATGCAATTCTATTAAAATATCAATAATATGTTTCACAGATATAGAACAAACATTTCAAAACTTTATATGGAATCCAAAAAGATCCTGAATAGCCTTAGCAACCTTGAGAAAGAAGTGCAAAGTTGGAGGGATCACAATGTCAGATATAAAACTATACTACAAAGCCACTATAACCAAACCATCTGGTACTGGCATAAGAACAGACACATAAATCAATGGAATAGGATAGAGAGCCAAAAAATAAACCCACATTTCTATCCTCAATTACTATTTGACAAAGGGGGTATGAGCATAGAATGAAAATAGCCTTTTCAATAAATGGTGTTGGAAGGACTGGACTGGTACATGCAACAAAAAAAAAAAAGAGAGAGAAAGAAAGGAAGAAAGGAAGGAAGGAAGGAAGGAAGGAAGGAAGGAAGGAAGGAAGGAAGGAAGGAAGGAAGGAAGGAAGAAAGAAAGAAAGAAAGAAAGAAAGAAAGAAAGAAAGAAAGAAAGAAAGAAAGAGAAAGAAAGAAACTAGACCATCAACTTACACCATAAACTAGAATAAACTCAAAATGAAAAAAAAAACTTAAATATAAGATGCCACATCATAAAAGGCCATAGGGAAAATATAGGCAGTAAAATTTCAGGTATCCCATGTAGCAATATTTTTTACCAATACATCTCTTAGGGCAAGGGAAATAAAGGAAAAGTAAACAAATAGGACTACATCAAATTAAAAAGCTTCTCTGTGGCTAAAGAAACCAACATCAAAAGGAAAAGTGAACCATCGATATGGGAGAACATATTTGCAAATGATACATCAGACAAGGGTTTAATCTCCAAAGTATATAAAGAACTCAAATGACTCAATGCTAGGAAGACAAACAATCCAATTAAAAATGGGAGAAGGACCTGAATAGACACTTCTCCAAGGAAGACATACAGGTGGCCCATAGACAGGAAAAAAATGCTCAACATTACTAGCCACCACAAAGACCCAAATTAAAACCACAGTGAAATACCACCTCACACCTGCCAGAATGACAATCATTAATAAATCAACAAACAAGGGCTGGGAAGTTTGTCAAGAAAAGGGAACCCTAGTGTACTGTTGGTGGGAATGCAGATTGTTATAGCCGCTGTGGAAATCAGTATGGAATTTCCTCAAAAAATTAAAAATGGAACTGCCTTTTGACCCAGTGATTCCACTGCTGGAAATATACCCTAAAAATCCTGAAACACTAATTCCAAAGAACTTAGGCACCCCTATGTTGACAGCAGTGCCATTTATAATAGCCAAGTGCTGGAAAGAATCTAGGTGTCCATCAGTAAGTGAGCTGGCCAAAAAACTGTGGTACATTTACACAATGGAATAATAGAGAGAATGAAAGAAGAATTGCCTACCTTTTGTGACAGCATGGATGGAAATGGAAAATATTATGCTAAGTGAAATATTATGCTAAGTGAGTTGGTGAAAGACAAGTACTATATGATCTCACCTACTTATAAGAGAAATCTAATGAACAAAATAAACTATCAGGCAAAATAGGACCAGAGACATGGAAACACAGAACAGACTGACAGCAGTGAGAAGTGAAGGGAGAGGGGAAAATGGTGGAAAGAAGGAGAAGGAAGTAGTCAAAAAAACGTATGAATGACCCATGGACATGGAAAACAGTGTGGGGATTGTTTGTGGGAGCAGGGGGTTAGGCTTGGTAGAAAAGGGCAATGAGGGATAAATTGGGACAACTATAACAGAATAATATATTTTTTAAAGTTCTTCAAATGACTCTCATGGTTAAATTTGAAAAGGTTGACTCTTGAATGATAGAATGCCCTAAGAATTTATTGAACCATTTAGAAAAGCCCTTGCTTTCCACAATTAATCACATTCCTCTATTTCCTGGATTTTTCTCACTTTTTCTTGGACAAGTTATCCCAATTCTATTATTCATCTGGCTATCTCATCATATTTATAAATATGCATATCCATAGTTTTCATATTTTCAGTACAACAACACCTCTTTCTAATAGTCTGATGATTTTATACAATAATATCCTCATTTGAATTAGATCAGATTTGGGTAATAGTAACACTAAAGTGCCCAAAACCATTGTTCATAACTCCTATTTTCTTCCCAGCAAACATACGTGCATGGGCATGCACCAGCACCAGAGAGACAGACTAACAAGAGTTGTAATTATTTAAATTCCTTTGTGGAACCAACACAGAATATGACATTATGCACATGTACAAACACACAAACCGAGAGGAAAATGAACATCAGTAAGAAGATGGAGTACCAGTACTTGCTCAAATTTCTGTATGCTTCTTTTAGGACTGAGGAACCCAGACGGCCTAATCAAACTTAAACCAGAAAACAAAAGCCATATGGCAATCTGGATGGACAAATCACATTTACCCATACTCACTCTTTTACTCAAAAAGTTCTATCCGTCCTTTTCCATGCACCAGGCTTATTTAGAAAGCAGTGAAGTTGATAGAAACAAGTCTTACCTTGTAGATTTTAGAGTCTGGACAATGAAGCAGACATTCTTACAAAAACAAAATAAAGCAAACACCTTCCCACCCCCTAAAAAAGTCACACAAGAAAGGCATTATAATGTCAAATAGGGACTATGAAGATAGAGGAACATAGGTTAGAAGCCTTAATCTATTATTTACTAGTATTACCTTCAACAAATAACCTCCCTAAGCTTCAGTGCCTGTAATTAAAAAAAAAAAAAAAAGAAAAGAAAGGAAAAGAAATAAAGGTAATGATGAACCCCAGAAAAGTGCTATTGTGAAGTTTAGAAGAAATGAATCATTTTAAGTTTTTTATTTCATCCTTAGCATATACTAAGCACTCAGTGAGTTTTAGTTACTTTTTTTTTTCTTATCCACATCCAAGGATATTTTCCCATTACTTTTAGAGAGGGAAAAAAAGGGAGAGGAATAACATGGATGTGAGAGAGAAGCATCAGCATGGATCGGTTGCCACCCAGACACGCCTGGACTGGGGGATGGCATGCACCTGAACCGGGATTGTGTGCGCCCGCATCAGGGATGATCCCGCAATTTAGGTATTTGTTCTGACCAGGAATGGAACCCACAACCTTTCAGTTTGGGATGATGCTCCCACCAAATGAGTCACACTGGCCAGGGCAGTTACATTATCATCACTACATAAATAGGTTTACTGAGTTAATTGAAAGAAAAATGAAAGGTGTTAAGAAATCTAATTAAGATTAGATTTAAAGAATTCTTCCCAAATAGTGCAACCTGGTAGTAAACTAAAATTCTCAGTTTTTGTTTTTGTTGTTTTTTTTTTTTTTGTATAATTATACCTTCTATAAAGAGTAAGCTTAAGCTTCAAGGGACTCTATAAGAGACTGCCAGCTTTAATTTTTCTAATCTGACACTAGTTATGCCACATTGATCAAGTCACTTCAGTTTTGATGCAGAACAGTAAGACTAGGAGTATGCCCAACTCTTATCTTTAGTATACCCCTAGTTTTGCTGGCCAGAAATGTTATTTCATACAACCATTTTTATGTTTCCGTGAGTAGCATTGAAACTCCAGATTTCTGGCTGTTTGGCAAATGTTTTAATTGGTTATGTTTTGCTACCTTGGGCACACTATTAGACAAAATTGCAACAAAAGACATCAATAAAATGCAGAAAGCTTCAGATTGTTAAAATCATGAATGTTATTAATATTGTTAAAATGCTAATTGCTGTTTAGTGGAGATTCAGTTGGAATTTTAAGGGAGGAAATGCTTAGGCAGCAGAATCTGAGCCATGGATTGTTTGTTCCCTAAAGGGGGGGAAATTCACTTTTGTCTAATGTATGTAAACAAGAAGGCATTCCAAGGAGGTACACTGAAGTGACTGCCAACCTCCTAGGGTCGGAGCCACCTTCAGCTTCACCCCCACCCTAGGTGGTCCTTAATTGCCACTATAGACTGCCTGGCTGTAACTTATCGTTTGCACTGCACATGACCTTGGATGCAAACTAAAGCATTATGAATTAGTTCCCCTAATATTTTGTGTTTAACATCTGTGTTGTCACCAGTCATTATTCAGAGGACAAAAAACAAACAGCCATATCTATCTTCTTTTTTTTTTTAAAGTTCATTCTATTGTTTCCCATAGACTCCCTAAATGAATTACCCTATACAAGAGTGAAACAATTCCATTATTTTCTGGAACAAAGATCTAGAGAATTAGAAGATGATACTAAAATAAAATATAGAATATTTTTAAACAGTAGGAACCCCCTGATATCTTGACTTCCCCTACCTATGTTGCTACCATCTTTCTTTTTTCTCCATTATCTGTTTTAAAATAAAAGAGGGTTCCAAAGCACATTTATTAAAATACAATGATTTTATTTACCCATTAATGCTTTTATTCATTGTTCAAATGTAGTAACCACAGGGAGAAAACAGCAACAGCTTAACAGCTAGGAAAAAAAACAGAACAGTGTATTGCATTAAATTGAGAATACCTGATTAAGTGGTGAATACCTGCAAGAGGAAGTGAGTTAATAAAAATTCAATTACTCAAATGGGAACTTTTCCAAGACCCGAGGGTTAACACCTAGATTAAACTCTCACTTCTCTTGCTCTCTCTTTCTCTTTTCCTATATATACATACACAGAGTTTTATTAATGGTCACAAGTGTTTAAAATGCCCTGTTTTTTGAAGGCAAGAGATAAACATTACAACAAAAATACATGTCATATCATCAAGCTGAGAATAGATTCACATAGACATAGGGAACTAACAATAATGACAATTACAAATATTATTTTAAAAGTGACAAAATGTTTTAGCCACCATATAGAACACTCAAAGGTAGATCCCAACACTGGACATTAAAATTAATAAACAGTCAATGAAGAGGACTGGATGACTCACACAGGAATCAGGTAATTGGTCTTTGATTATAGTTCTTCCTTAGATCATCTCTTTGAAGTTAATAAAGTATATTAGTAATAAGGTATATTGTGACTCTATTTTTAGGATTTGAACATAAAAGAAAATAGATTTATAGATGGTGTTAAAAGTCCTTTTTATTCTACTTCCATATCTTGAAACACATGATTATTTTAATGGAGACAAAAATAAGTAAATAGGAGCCTGTGAAATACAGATTTTGAAATATTTGTATAGTTCTAAAGAGTACTGAACTTTCAGAATGATACTATACTTAGTTGGGGAGTTATACAGACTGGGATTGCTTAGATGTTCAGTAATTGATTATGGGAAGCAAAAGATCAGCAGTTAAGTCGGGAGAGAAGAAATAAGAATTTACCTGAAAGTGGAAGACATCAAAAAGTTTGGCCCCAGTCAAAAATTCATAGACAAATTCTGCTGGAAAGGGAGGTAAGAGCTCAATGAATAAGTTATGTCAACACCAGGAGAGTAATGGTTAACTTAAAGGACTTCAACAATAATGTCTTAAGCATGCGTACACTTGACACATAACATTTAGCTTTTTGCTAGATTTTTTAAGGGAGAGTTTTAAGTAGATTAGCTATTGACTTTTAAATGTTGAAATCATCTCCCAGATTATTTTGAAGTTTACTAGTATATTATTCTCCATTCTCATGAAGTGGGGTGTAGGAGAATGAATGAAGAGAAAAAAATGTTCTCACAATAAATATGGTGCTTAATGACAGTATGGGTCAAGGTAGAAATTTCTCTTAAAATGGGATAATCTTTTCAATTTCTACTGTGCTTATGTCTAAGATCTTAATTCTTTTAATTCCATGAGTTGATTCATCTTATTTTCTCTGTCATTTCTCCAGCACTTTCCTTTGTGGAGTTATGAGAATGGGGGCTATAGAGAGCTGATATATTTTACCATGAATATCATATTGGAATCCTAATAATATCAGAGTGTATGAAAAAAGGATAAAACATTATTTAGTCCTGATACCAAATTACACTTTTCATTCTATCATTTTTTTTATCTTTTTACATTTTTCCATTTTGGTCAAATGCACCTAAACAGTTAAACCATGCTTGTGTTTATCTACTTAACTTTTTAGTTTTTTTAAACAATAATATTTTTTATTTAAATTATTTTATTGTTGTCTTAATTTTTTAGTTTTATTAAACAACATTTCCATTTCCTTAATATATCATTGGTTTTAAAGAGCATAATTTAACATAGTATTTTATAATAATTTGACAAAATATTTAATTAAAGGAATATATTTTGTTGTTATTTTTCTGGGGTCGTCTGTACCCTACCCTCTCTTTCCAGAGTATTTTCTTGGCACTTAGTTTCTTCCCCAGCACCTTCATTTTCCTGTTATAATTCACTGTACTCCATCCACTTTTTCTAATTATACTTTCTTAAACATAATTAGATTAAAAACAGTCAGTAACTGAAACTTCTACTGATAATGAAAGCTTCCTTAGCTTTACGAATACCAGGACAAGTCTCTGAAATTACTACTGGAAAAGATCTAATTCTTGGAGCAATGTTGTCCACACTTGACTGGCTTGGGGATCTGCTTCTTCCACGTTATTTCACTTAATTGCATTATGTCCCCAGTCAGATTTACCTAAAGAGAGTAAGACAGTGTCTATCCTATACACTGCTGTTCTCCCAACATTTAGCATGGAATTTCAAACAATGTACATCTATAATGAGTAACTGTTAAATTAATTCTGACTGTATATAACATAGAAGGAGTAATTGACCTACAGTACCTTAGGTTCCTCAGTTATAAATAATTTAAAAGAGTGATGATATTAATACTATTTTACAATTATCAAATCCTACTTAAGTGTCACACAATGTTCTAAACACTATATACACTAACCCACTGAAACACCACAAGTCTAAGATGTAGATGTTATTTTAACCTCCATTATATATATGGAAAACAACACTGCAAGTCCAGCACGTGGTAAGAGATGGAGGTGATCTGCTTGCCATCGTGTTAACTAACCAATTTAAACTGCTGATATTGATATTTTATTTTAAAACTCTTTAATTATATCTCAATTATTAAATATTGCTTGCATTCTTTAGACTATCTATCATGTAATAGCTATATCTATAAAATCTTCATTACACCTTAACATACCATATGTATCTTCTTAATATTCTTAAGGATAAATAAACTTTATACAAATATACCATCTGAATCATTTTCAAGTTATCAGAAATACGCTCTTATTCATTCATTAGAAAATCAATTTTCTTATTTTTTTTCTCACTACAAACTTCAGCTGTCTGTTTTTAGTTGGTTCCTTCCACAGATCTTTCTTCCTCTTTCTCATACTTCCAATCATTGAACATTCACTCACACAGTTACTTGATCTCCAAATCCTTCTTTTTTTTTTTAAGGGAAAATGTAATCTGTTATGCTTTAATTAGAATGATTATACTGGACCATGCCTGTCTTCTTCACTAATTGAATTTCTATCACACGTTATGTTTCTGATTCACAATTACTTGTTTTCTTGACATCCAACACGTTTGTAATTTTGTGTACTTTGACCCTATTGCTTACAATCCAAATTTAAATAAAATGTGGTCCATGTAGCAAGGATACTCATTGTTGTTGTTGTTGTTGTTGTTTCCTTTTTTAAATTAATTTTATTCATCCAGTGATTAGATCAGGTTTCATTTTACATTCCTAAGGAGTCTGTGTTTCCGTATGGCAGAATACTTAAATATCACCAGTATTTATAGATGTGAATATTGCTGTATCCTTTTTCTTTTCCTACCCTTCTAAGAATCACAAAGCCAGAGAGCGTTTTAGATATTGGTCTCTGGCGTGTGTCATCAGTTTGGTGCAAGGAAACTCGTAAAAATTCTCTGCAGGCTTAGACATTTACTTGCTATAGTCAGTAGGATTCTGAAAAAGCCCACCCAGGTGCACACTGCCGACCCAGGCCCGGCACTATGTATGAGCACGGGCCCATTGTACCCCACTGTGTTCCTGCTTCGTATCCACTGAACTAGGATGAGCCTTCTCTCGGAATTCCAGACCTCCTTGTTTTAAACAGCAGGTCGTGACTTTATTTGAGCTGTTCTTAAAACATTATCAAGACGAGGGTTGAGGTAATTCTGGAAAAGGAAAAAAAATGAATTGCTGTTTTAATTTTGCTTTTTTAATTGGACTGCTTACTAAGAGTTTGAATAAAATTGTGATGGTTAAATGAGAGACTGGTCTCTTTAGCCTCCAAAAGGAATAGACACTTGCTTCCCCAACTGAGGTAGCCAATGGGGTGACCATAGTTGTTCAGATTCCAGAATCTCAACCGACAGAGAGGGGCACCTAGAGTCATCCAGTGTGGTAACCATGGAGAAGCTGCAGGGAGACCTGGGAGAAGGGTGGGGTACCTTGCAATGGATTTACCCTAAAAGAGAGCAGCCCATGCCTTAGAAAAGGTTTTTGTTCTGGCAGCATCTGATATGCCCTTTCTGGTCCTTCCTTGGGTATTCTTAGGTAACTAGGAATCTTTGTGGGGTTGCCGGTACAAAAAGTGTTTCTAGGACTTGAAGCAGTCCTATAGGGATATTTATGACATTTGACTCCTTTGGAGATGTGCATGTAAAGGCTAGTTTTTCCTACAAGTTTTTCCATACTCTACAGGTCTCAAAATCAACATAGGAAATTGTTCCCCTGAGGCCACAGCTCTAGGACAGTCATCCACCAATTAATACTAAGATGACCAAGATGAGGACACTTTGATGCTTCCAAATTATTCTTTCACCCACAAAGTTAGAAAAAAAAAGCTGACTATACAATAAGGCAGAGAGAAAGGAAAGCATATTTCATTGGTCTCTCAAAGTTTCAAACAGAGTATTTAGATAAATGGATCAACCTATGATATCATTTGGTTTCATACCAATTCTTGGAGGTATTAAAAATGGCTGTCCTTATTTTAAAAGGGGAAAGACCATTTGGAACTTGACTTGCCAAGGAAAAATATAAATTGTATAAGGTCTCCAACACAAAATTTGGATCCAACCACTTGTAAATGTAAGATAATTCTCTACCTTTGGATGGTATTTTTAAAATTAATTTAAAGGCAAGTACTTATAAGGATTTGGATATTCTAAAATTCTCAGAAATACAGAAATTAACTCAATGTTTTTCAATTTCATGGGTTGTAAGATTAGTCCTTTGTAAATAAAAATCAGTTAATTGTTGGGTTAAGTAGAACAAATTAGTCTTTATTTTACTTGGGTTTTACAAAAAATAAGCTCATGTTAATATTGACTATGATGTCTATTAAATATATTTGCAGAAGTTATAAAATATCTTAAATATATTTGCCAGTAAAATAGCCTATGTTTCTAGAGGTTATAAAATGTCTTTATAAGTTTGTCAAACTAAAGTATGTTAATTTCTTACTTTTTAGTTTTCATTAGAATTTGAAGTTTTAAGGATTAAAATCTTAATATGTGTAGGAATAACTTTGTTTTGCAGTGTTCCAAAAGGTAAAATACTTCAAAGAATGTTTTTTTAATGTAAATTGCAACTTAAGTACTATAAATAAGTGATAAAAACATCTAGGATGTATTATATGGGTAAACAATAATTGTAAATTAGACAAATAGTTGGGGCTTTGGAAAATTTACGACAGCTGCCTGGTTCTTTTTCTGGTTCCCTGATACACTCCATTTTTTTTGTTTTTACATCCCTTCATGCATGGCATCTTAATGAACTTAAGTTGAATGTATATGAAGGAACTTATGAGCTGATATTATAGAAAAGGGACATTTTATAATATTGCCAAAGTTAGACAGAGTAATTTCAAGGAAATGCCAAGCCTGTAACTGCCTTCTTTCACAGCCAGCTCTCAGGACAAAATAATTTTATATATTGGTTTTTGGAAAGGACATCAAATAAAATAGACTCTTCAACCTTGTTGGAAGGAACCTTAGTAGGCAGCTAACCACAAAGGGACATCTACTCCTGTCACTCACATCCACCTACAATGGACATCAAAGACTCCTCAAGGATGAGAAGCAGTTGATATCAGAGACAGGCAGCTATCCTAAGACATTAACAAGGCCTGTCTAACTATAGCTTGATATTGAATGCAGAATCCATTTCATTTGTCTTTACCTATATTCTAAGAATATTAGTCATAATAATATTTATATTTGCTCTTGGGGGTTTTCTATATAGTCCCACTCTTTATGATTACTGAACATTACCCCTTTTATGGCTTATGTCAGTTTTATGCTAAATGCTAAATACATAAAAAATGAGACAGTTGTCAAAACTCTAATTATGAGTTCACAGAATAGAAATGATCCAGGATGTTTTGTTTGCAAAGAGAGCCATAAGATCTGACCACCTTCCATTTACCTGCTTTTCTCTTTTTGGGAAATAATTGGGCTTAACTCAGATCTCATAGTTATATTATCCCATCCCCAGTGGTCATCCAAACAATGCTCCTACTGAGATTTCCTAGGAATGAGCCCCCCCTAGGTATGTGAGACCACAATATCCAACTAAAAGTTTGTCATTAATATATCCTTCATATCAATTTATGACCAAAAGCTGGAACTTTGGATAAAAACAAGGGTTCTATGGAAAATAACATCACATGGTAATCTGATCATAAATTCTAACTGGTCAAGTCTAGGTGGGTAGTCACACCCTGATTATAAAACTTATTTAAAAGGCTCATTCTTTCCTTGAGAAAGTTTGACTTTCGTTTCTTTGCAAATAAGTTAATGAATATTTGAAATGCCTTTATCCAGACCCTTCTTTTTAAGATATAGCTGCCATCAAGTCAGCAAATAATCTTGACTATTCTCTAATACAATCTCTTCATTAATTTCTCTCATTTTCATGTAATCTTCCTTATGCCCCCTCCTTAGTTTCAAATATATGAAAAATGGCTAAACTGTCATTCTAGTAGTATTTTAGATCCCACTCTCGAATTTGTTGTCAGTTTGGCTGAAATAGACTCCTATTTTTCTGCAGATTTTGACATTTTTATATTAATAATGCTTATTTGTATTTTATGTTAAACTATTTTTTAAATTGACTTCAATTGTCTCTGTGATACAATGAAATTTTCTGTTAAATAAGCACAAAATGGGAAAAATAAAAATTATGTGGTTTCATAAAAAAATCACAAGGCCATTACAAATCACTCTAAACATTAAACAGAAGTGATCTGAAAAATAAAATAATTCTCATTGGCAAACAGCAATGGTGTTTTTCCCCCATCTAACTAAGAACAAAACAAAAACGTGTCACTTTCCTTTCTATCTACTGCCATACAAATTTTATTTATTTTTCTGTAAAATGTCTTTAAAACGTTTTCTACGTTCATGCTCAGTTCCTCCCTTCACATTATTGATTTAACTGAATCCTACCTGGTGATCCCTCTCAAATGTTCTACTGAAATTATGACTCTTGAGGTAATCAATGTACTCCATGCTGATGAATCCAATGATTATTTTAAGCATATTTTATTAATTATGCTATTACAGTTGTCCCATTTTTTTCTCCCCTTTATCCCCGCTGCCCTGCACCCAGACTCTCCACCATCCCCCTCTTATTTCATGTCCATGGATTATACATATAGGTTCTGCAGCTTCTCCACTTCCTATACTATTCTTCCCATCCCCTTATATATTTTGCACCTACCATTTATGCTTCTTATCCCCTGTACCTTTTACCCCCATTCTCCTCCTCCGCTTTCCCACTGATAATCCTCAGTGTAGTCTTCGTTTCTGAGATTCTATTTCTGTTCTAGTTGTTTACTGAGGGTTTTTTTGTTGTTGTTGTTTTTAAGTTTCGTTGTTGATAGTTTTGAGTTTGTTACCATTTTACTCTTCATAGTTTTTAATCTTCTATCCCTTAGATAAGTCCCTCTAACATTTCATATAATAAGGGATAAGGGCTTGGTGATGATGGACTTCTTTAACTTGACCTTATCTGGGGAGCACTTTATCTGCCCTTTCATTATAAAGGGTAAGTTTGCTGGACAGAGTAATCTTGGATGTAGGATGACTTTGAATACTTCTTTCCAGCCCCTTCTTGTCTGCAAGATTTTTTTTTTTTTTGAGAAATCAGCTGATAATGTTATGGACACTCCTTTGTAGGTAACTCTCTTCTTTCCTCTTGCTGCTTTAAGATTCTCTCCTTATCTTTAATCTTGGGTAACTTAATTATGATGTGCCTTGGTATGTTTCTTCTTGAATCCAATTTCTTTGGAACTCTGAGCTAGTTGGACTTCCTGGAAGTCTATTTCCTTTGCCAGATTGGGGAAGTTTTCCTTCATTATTTGTTCAAATAAGTTTTCAATTTTTTACTTTTCCTCTTCTCCTTCTGGTACGCCTATGACTCAGACGTTGGAGCTTTTAAAGTTGTCCTGGAGCTTCCTAAGCCTCTCCTCATTTTTTTAAATTATTGTTTCTTTATTCTGTTCCAATTGGATGCTTATTTCTTTCTTTTGTTCCAAATTGTTGATCTGAGTATCAATTTCCTTCTTTTCACTGTTAGTTCCCTGTATATTTTTATTTCATTTTGTATAGCCTTCATTTCTTCCTTTATTTTGTGACCTAATTCAATAATTTCTGTGAGCATCCTGATTACCAGTATTTTGAACTTTGCATCTGATAGGTTGTCTATCTCCTCATTGTTAGTTCTTTTTCTGGAGCTTTGACCTGTTCTTTCATTTGGGCCATATGTTTTTGTTTTTTGTTTTTTCTTGATGCACCTGTTGTATAATAAGGGGCAGAGATTTAGGTATTAACCCTGTGGGGGAGGGGCCAGAGAGGGAACAATACTGCTTGCTGGGCTCTCACTCCACTTTCCATCACTTCCTCCACTACCCACAAATGGATTGTACACTTTTTGGTGCTGATTCCCAGGTGAGTGGGTTATTGTACATTCTAGGACCCTGTGGGTCTCTCCAATGCACTCTCTTGTGAGACTGGGAGTTTCTTCCACCTTTACAATCCCCAGAGAATTTTACAGCCAGAGGTTTTGAGTCTTTAGTTTCTTGCTCTGAAACCCTGGGTTATCATGGTCTGTCTCACTGCCCTGTTTCTCCTCCAAGCTTATCCACACATGGATGGGAAAACAACTGGTCTGCCAACCACTGCCTTGTCTGGCTTGATCATTCCCCTGCCTTACTGCAAGTCCTCTCTGCCTGGCTGCCCATCTCTGCCTCTCCTACCAGTCTGGATGAACATTTCTTTATCTCCTTGGTTGTCAGAGTTTTATGCAGTTTGATTTGCTGGCAGTTCTGGTTGTTTCTTGTTCTTAAATTGGTTGTTATTCTTCTTTTGGTTGTGCAAGAAAGTGAAGCATTTCTACCTATACCACCATCTTGGCTGGAACAACCAATGGTTGTTTCTCAGCTTCATATTTTACTTGTCAAAATGATACAACAGACTAGCTTTCATTGAAACATTTTTGTCTCTTTTTGTCACATTTTTACCATCTCTGCTGATACCAATTTTATCCATTCCACCATTATCTCTGTCTAGGATCACTACTATAAATATTTTGCTAACCAGTTGCCTAATTCTACCATTGATTCATTCCTTGCACTGCTTTCTCAGTGTGGCATCAAATGATCTAGTTAAACCTAAGGCAAATCATGTCCTTTACTCAACACTCGAGGCATTTCCTGCCTTAGAGTAAAAGGCAAATTCCTTCCATTAACAAAGTGTTACCTAATGTAGTTCACTATCACTTCTCTGACTTCACTTTAAGTTCCTACTTGCTCACTTTCTTGAGTGTCATTGACTTACTTGCTCTACTTTTTCTAAATCTTATTAATTGATTAATGTATGTATGTATGTATGTATGTATGTATGTATATTCAGGCATAGGTTTTCCTTTGCTGTTTTTTTTCCTGTCTAGAATGGTCTCCCCTTAGAAGACTCTCTCTCTTACTATGAGGCATGAAAATAGGAATAGTAATTTGGAAATAAATCAGTTTGGGAGTTGAGACACTTAATTTTAATAACTTAGGCTTAAACTATTGTGGACATTTCTTAATATACAGTATTGTTTTCAATAGTAGTCCACATGAAATTAGAAGATAAATATTTGATGTGATTGATGTATATGATACAACTGCTTTCTTAACATCCACACCAGTCCCCTTCTAGTGTGTTTTCTTGTGTTGGAGATGCTGGGAAGATTTAACAAGAATACATTTCTCAGATTCTCTTATTGGTGGGGTTGTGGGGGTAAGATTTCACTTTGGAACTTCAAGGGATGAAAAATAGGTAACAAGATGTCCATTTTAGTGCTGGAGATTGTGTCAGAGGTGTGCAATTTGGAAGTAGCAGATATAGTAGCAGTTTACAAGTTCCATACTAAGCCTTCTGTTTGTACATTTTACTAATCATGTCTCAGGCAGCAGTTTTCTTGGTGGTCAAGTTCTGATGTGTGACTTTGTTGACAATAGCCTGTAATAAATCCTTTCTCTTTAAGCTACAACATATTTTGTCCTCTGGAACCAACTGCTGACTGAAATGGTTGGTATGCTTTTTAGGTCTTCTTTATTTCTTAAAGTGCAGAAAATGACACTGTTTACCTGTCAAATATGGCTTAGTCTTCATACTCTGAACATGATACACAACTTAGGAAATATGAGAAAACATTATTGTTTATCTGTGTTATTTAAACAAGCCCTCTACCAATGTAGGGAGAAAATGTGATTTTTCCTAGTAGAGAAAAAATTATTAGAATGGTTCTACTTTATATAGCATAAGGAAGTGTTACAATTTTTCAACTGTTTTATTCTTTGCTGAATTGGAAGAAAGGTTAAAAACAAAAGGCTGACAACATATGACAATTACGGTAGGTCTCAATGCTATTTACCATGAGAAAAGTAAGCATACAATTAGGAAGAAAAAAGTGTGGCCTATATACATTCAGGTAGTTAACTATACTGTATCTAGCTTATGATATGCTGTTAATGCTGCAAACATGAAACTTTAAGTATTTCACAATATGGTAGAATTTTTTAGTTCCTACAAGTAACTCACATAGGCATGTTCTCCTTACTGTTTACAGAATGAAAACTTAGGAAGTGTCATGTATATGTAACTCTTATAGAGCAATGTGGCATGCCTTGTTACTTCTCAACATAAGACAAGCATGCCAAATATATCTCCACATATATAAATAAGATGTTATTGATCAGGTCATCATTTGGTGTATAATTCTATTCATTTTGACAATGAATATGCAAGTATATTCACTCTCATATACAGGGTGGGGCAAAAGTAGGTTTACAGTTTTAAGTACAGAGTTTATTCTTGTATTATTATTTATTATTATATTTCCATACTAACAACTGTAAAACTATTTTGCCCCACCCTGCATTGCCTAAATGATTCTATATACATATATATGATTATATATCATGTGACTATATATATGTGTATGTGTGTATATATGTAATGATTTAGGCAATATAATAATAGTCATTCAGGCTGGGAGAAATGTGTGTTCCAGGGAGATGGAATAGCAAAAGGAAGGTGCGTCAGAACCTTTCCCTCTCCATGTCAGGAAGAAGCAGGGAATAATAATGCAACCACTACTTTATGAATCAGTTTAACTTATACAAGGAGCTTTTAAAATAGCTGACTGTGCACATTGTAATGACATATAATTTATTCATCTTTGAAATAGTGGATTCAGCATATCTTCAAAGAAACATATTTCTCATACAAATGCATATTAAATTGTGAAACAATAAATATGTATTACTTAGTGTTCAAAATTTAGAACTTTGTTGGAATTTCCGAGCAATATGACTGCTAAAAATCCCCAAAATCTTACTCCTTGCTCCATGGAATGTCATTTAAGATAGAATAAAAAGAACATTTGAGAGCAAGTTATAAAACATAGGATATAGCTGCAGTTTTAATGTGACCAACCTGATTTTAGTTTCTTTTTGTATACTATGGAATAATATTATCTTATAGTGACATCGTGAGAGGAAAATTTGATAATATTGGTTATGCATTTTGAAAATTGATATAAACTATATAAATGCCACATTTCATCATTAGTATTTTTTCCTGTGCACTCCATGCATAGTTGGATTTTTCTTATCTTTGATCAAATATGTTCCCTTTATTAGAATGTTTTCAACATGCTCTTTTCTTATCTTTCCCAAAGGCCCAATTTAAATCCCATTACTTCTTTGAGGCTTTTTCCACTATAGAAGCCATTTATTTCTCCCACCTCTAATCTCCCTCAGCACTTAAGAGTTATTTGGTGACTGGCATTTATTGACTTGTATAGTTATTTTAATGTGCATTTCAAAAGCATAGTATTTTGATGTTGAAAGGGAAATTAAAGTTCATTTGGTCCACCAGATTTCAGAGGTTAGGGTTCTCTTCTAAATCATTTCAACCCACTTGTCAAATAAATTTAGCTCGAACAGCTCTAGTGACAGATAACTTTGTATCTTTTGATTAAGTATATTTTACTTCTTGACATCTCTAACCGAAAGGTATTCTGTAAATTTAGAATAAATATATCAACTTGCTTTCTTACCTAGCAACTTTTTTCTTGATACTCTCTACAATTTTCTTCCCTTTTTCTGGCTAAGGAAGCTTTCAGGTACATTAGTTGTACTGATCACTTTTTTCTGAACATATACTGGATATCTCCAGTTTGTAAATAATTTTTCTTGAAACGGAGCATTCAGAACTATTATTCAACTATATTATATATAGTATTCAACTATAATGTATATTATTTATATATTATATATACTATATAATATAATACATATATTATTCAACTATAATAAAGCAACTGTCTTTTATTTTAAATATAATTCTTACATTACAGCCTAAAACCCCATTGTGCTTTTGATAGTCATATTAAATTGAGCTTATCTTACAGTAAATCTCCATGTCTCACATGTTCTGCTAAATCATATACTCATCATAGATTACTGCAATCATTTAAATATATATATATATATAATTTCCAAGAAGCTACAATATATCCTGCTAGTTCTTGTAACAGATACTAGATAGTAATTCAAAACAATATATATTTCTTTCTTAAACAGACTTCAAGCAGCATATAATAAGAAGCTTATTTTCTTTTTCATCCTAACTCCATTACATAATACACTTCAGAGAAAATAGTTATCCATTAAACTTCTAAGGAAGATGTGATGATTTGCTTATGTGTACTTTTTGTGCACATATGTATATGAATTTTCAATATTTTTGTTCAAAAATGTATACATGGGTAAGCCAAAGTAGGTTTACAGCTGTTTGCATGAAGAAAACAGTAATTAATACATAACGCAGACATAGACTATGTTTTGTGTACTCACAACTGTAAACTTACTTTTGCCTACCTCTGTATATAGTCATAACTCTCACAACCTTTATGCAAAATTCCACTTTTCTAGTATTTCAGTGATGAATGCATAAGTTTTCTTATGTGTCCTTGTATGAGACTCCATCAGACAAACTTACAAAAAATATTCCACAAATAATGAGGAATGGTACCACCTGTGCTTATAAATTAGTGAGTTAGCCTAGCTAAAAGGATGAGATGTCATAAGTATAGAATTTTATTTAAGGTATGTGTTTTGGAGACTTCCAATAGACTTATACCAGAGAAAGTAAATGAAAAACCATGTGATTTTTCCAAACACTCAAGTAGTTTCAGATGCTGTTTAGATTAATAATAATCTCATCAGAGGTAATAGTTCACATCCAAAGATACCGTACTACAAATTGAAAATGTCAAGATGTTCCCTGATATTTGAAGCATATTCAGGGACAACAGTTTTAATATATTCCAATGAGATATATCTCACCCACAAGCACATTTATATTCTGAATAGCATTTGAAATTAGTTTCATGCATTCTATCTAGAACTATCATTTTCTCTAAATACACAGATGTCCACAGAGATATATAACTAGGTCATAATACAATTTCCACACTTATTACTAATTAATTATGTGCAAATGGAGAGAGCATCAGTGGCAAAAATCTGCCAATCCAGTAATACTTGAATCACAGAGGGTTGCATCAGCAAGTGTTGAGTTTGTCAGTTCTCAAATTATAAAGGATTAAGTCGCAAACACTACTCATATTCCTGCATCATGTCTGTGAAAACTTAAAAGCTATTCTTGGTATTTAAATTGTGACGTATTGATGTGATAGTCATTGGCCATCCTTAGCCCTATAGGAAGTCAACAGCATAGGTCACTTAATCCTTATTACAGGGCTCACCATGGAAAAAACTTTAGATATCTCAATCACTAACATAATATGTTTTTATGACTACATTTACTTACATGAAAATACATTCTACTAATATGTAACCACAACATTATTGAAATATAATGGTGCTATATAGATATGGATGGCAGACTAATTCATCGAGACATGAAAGTTATTACAGTGGCACAGCTTTTTATGTGTTGTACAATTATTGTTATGTAGCACTTTAACTTTGTTATTAAATCAGTAACAGTCTAGGAAAAGGGTGACATTTTCATAATAAAAGCTCTCTGCAGCCCACAGATAGTGATAAACAATGTGCAATTGAATTTATTCTGTAATGCCATAATTAGGCTTGTGTTGAGAAGATGATGTAAACCAAACGTACTTCTGAGCTCAATACTACACTCCTCATAATGAAACTACATATTAATTCTTTCAGTTCAGGCGGTTGTTATCTTGGTAATAGCCATCCCAAATCATTACAATAGTGATCTATAAATAAGTGCTATTATAAATGTAGGTTTAATAGTTATCAAAAAAAGGACTTCTCACAAAGTATTAATGTGTAAGGAGGGCCTACAAGGTAACAGGCATAAGATACTCTGTTTTATATACTCACAAGTATGAAGCTACACTTGCCAGCCTCTGGACATAGTCATAACTCTCACAGCCATTATATAAAATACCACTTTGTTAGTACTTCAGTGACGAATGCTTCAGTTTTCTTCTTATGTGTCCATGTCCATGTCTGAGACTCCATCAGACAAATTTATCAAAAATGTTCCACAAATAATGAGGAAAGGTACCACCTGTGCTCATAAATTAGTAAGTTAGCCTAGTTAAAAGGATCATATGTCATCAGTATAGAAATTTATTTAAGGTTTATGGTTGTTATTCTGCCGTGAAGTGATTGAAAATAATTCATTTCCATGAAGAAGTATAAATATATCTGTTAATATATTTTAATGTAATTTAAATGAAATTTCACAGTGTGCCAGAAGATCATATTTACTCAGGTCATCCTCTGGAATAGCTGATAGGAATTCCTTGAACAAACATTGTTTTTAAAAAATATCAAAACCTAAAATATTTCTTCTGTGAAATATTTTAAAATGTCAAAATATATTACATTTTTCAGGAAAGACAAAGAAATATGTTCTACCATTTAAAAAATATATACCAAACATATTACACTGTTCCTAGCTATAATAAGTAAAATGTTACCTCAGTGTACTATAGAACCTGAGCAGCCAATTGGCTATTACAGTTTCTTAACTATAATAATCCCTGTGTTTCCTGTAAATAAATGTCAGAAATTCTAAAGTGAAGATATTCCAAGGATGGTACAATGCAACATAATTAACTGTAGTATTCTGTGAATAGAATAATAAATTATGATATATCCAAGCTTTACATAGTTAAGGCAATAAAAAAATTAAAAGTATTTCCAACTATGTTTTTTATTGTTCAAGTACAGTTGTCCCCATTTTCCTTCTCCTCTCCCAGTTGTCCCACCCATCCCCACCTCTCACCCTCAATCCTACCCCCTTTGGCTTTGTCCATGGGTCCTTTGTACATGTTCCTTGACAACCCTTCCCATTCTTTCCCCTGTTATCCCTCACCCCTCTTCCCTCTGGTTATTGTCAGTTTATTCTTTATTTCAATGTCTCTAGTTATGTTTTGCTTGCTTCTTTGTTTTGTTGATTAGTTTCCACTTACAGGTGAAATCATATGGTATTTGTCTTTAACTGTCTGGCTTATTTCACTTAGCATAATGCTCTCCAGATCCATCCATGCTGTCACTAAGGGTAGGAGCTCCTTTTTTTCTTTCTGCTGCATAGTATTCCACTGTGTAAGTGTACCATCGTTTTTAGATCCAGTTATCTACTGATGGACACTTAGGTTGCTTCCAATACATGGCTATTGTAAGATGTGCTACTATGAACATTGGTGTGTATACCTTCTTTTGAATTGGAGTTTCAGGATTCTTAGGATATAATTCTAGCAGTGGAATTGCTGAGTCAAAAGGCAGTTTCACTTTTAATTTTCTGAGGAAATTCCATACTGTTTTCCACAGTGGCTGCACCAGTCTGCATTCTCATCAACAGTGTACTAGGGTTCCCTTTTCTCCACAAACTCTTCAGCACTTGTTTTTTGATTTGTTTATGATGGCCATTCTGTCCGGTGTGAAGTGGTATCTCATTGCAGTTTTAATTTACACCTTTCTGATGGCTAGTGATGCTGAGCATCCTTTCATATGTCTCTGGGCCCTCGGTATGTCCTCCTTGGAGAATTGTCTGTTCAGGTCCTTTGCCCATTTTTTAATTGGGTTGTTTGTCTTCCTAGAGTGGAGTTGTATGTGTTCTTTATCAATTAATTTCTTTTTAGGAGTAAACGTAACACAACAAAGCAAGTAAAATGAGAAACTAAATGGAAAATAAATTTTTAATTAAAAATATATAAATTTTTTAGTTAAAATATATGAATTTTTTAACAAGTAGGTGTTTAATTTTTCTCACATTCTTTGACCATCTGATACTCTGAAAAATCAGAATATAGAAACATAATAAACCACTTTAAAGTAGTGTGTAAAACCATGGTGTGTTTTTGGAATCACATTTGAATTATGTTTGAAGCAGTTGAAAGTGTAAGGGACAGTGTGAGAAGCAGTGAGGGGGCTGATGGAGTCTGTCCTGGTTTTTGACTCTGGCCTAGATTTATAATTAGAGGAGATCAACCTTATTTCAAGTATAGAATTTATCACTTTGTTTAAAGAAGTTAAAAATCCCTTTAAAAATTTACTGAGCATTTTACTTATCAATGGCACTTAAGTTATTCCTGTCATTATAGCTATATCTTCATGTCTATACCTGAACATCTATACCTGGATGTTGAGGTGGGATATTATTATATAATCATTAATTCAAGGAATGGTTAAGATCTAAGTTTCAGCAAAATAGAACAACAAAACACGTTGAATCAAATATGTCCTTAGTTCAAATTCTCACCATCATTAATGTTCAGAGTAACCTTGAAAGTTCAATAATCTGAAATACATTTTTATCAGCATGTTTGTTTTGCTCACTATTAATGCCTAGAACAACTATTTTCAACCTTTAATCTCATGGAACACATAAACTTGTAAAGGAAACACTCTGGGTTCTGTTCCTCTGGGTTCTCTTGACTGCCCCCGAAGAAACCATGACTCTGAATACCACAGTCTTATGAAAAGGAAAGGAGCCATTTATCCAAAAGTTATATAGGTTTATGTCCATGGGAGAGGGCATACAAGGCAGAGAGGAATAAAGGGGAGGAAAAAAAAAGGGATGACTATAATAGCATAATAAATAAAATATATTAAAATTAAAAAATAAAAATAACAGACATGGAAAAAAAAGTTATACAGGTTTAGAATAATGGCAGAATTCTGCCATTAAATCCCATACCTTTTAGAAACAAAAAGACACCCATGAGTACACAGCCCTGCCTCCACTTGCCAAACCAGGTCAGTCAGAGGTACTGTCCCTCAGGAAAAGAAATAGAAGTCTGTAGCTTAGCTGGGTAGGTTTCCATGTGTATTTTGGCTTCCTCCAGTCATCCGTGCTCGGCTAGTCTCCTGCTCTTAATCCAGAACTGCATGGCCCCTCTTCATGGTGGGCAGGTGTGGGTCCTTCTGCATCCTTTCAAACCTCATGGCCAAGACACCCTTCTCCACTCCCAAGCTACATGGTTAAGTGGGCCATGGCTGCCCCACAGTTGGGTGTCCATCCCAGCACAGACATTCCTTCATAACCCCATTTCTAATTCCTCCCATACTGGGTTGCATCTGCCCTTCCCTGTACCTCTTACCCTTCTGGGCTGCCATTGTTAGTCTAGGAAGATATGGCCCTTGACCTAGGAGACAGCATCAAGCCTCTCTCTCTCTCACCCTCATAGGCACAGCAAGCCCTTCCCATTACTAGTTAGAGCCGTGACCTTCTCCCTGGCTCCCAGCAGGTACAGCTACTTCACATTATTAAAACACTGGCCAATTTCTTTAGATAATGCGTGATAACTCTGCTTCCCCTTTCTCCATGAGGTTATTGGGGGAACTTCACCATTTGGGGACTCCTTGACATTCCCTGCTATAAACTAATTACTAAAATTCTGTGGCACATCAAAAATTGTATCTTTTGCCAATCTCACCAAAAATTTGGTAGAATTTTCATTTATTCAAACCACACGGCTATTGTTGTACTGGCTGTTGTCATTTTTGTATTTGACAATCTAAGGTTACCTAACTAAATATAATGGTACCTCCATATTCATCATTAATTCATTCTGGTAATTCATAACAAGTACCAAAACACACTATTGCCAAAACCCATGAATACTGAGCAAGCAGTGAGTGCTGAAATATTTTTTTTTCTCATCAAAATGCAACAAGTACAGGATTTGATGAGTTCTGAAGACAGTGAGTACTGAGGTATGGCTGTAGTCAGGTATTGCATGTCTTACAAATTCTTGCAGCACACTAATTGAATATCATTGGCCTAGAACATAGCTCAGTATCAAACACATATTAGGTCCTCACTAAAAGTGTTTTCTTCTGGCACACATTAACATAAATTTTATCCATTAAATCATGCATCTATATCTAATAAACTTAATGTCAAGCAAAAATAATAAAAAACATTGGTTAAATAACATTTCATGGTTCAGTGCTTCCTAATCTTTGACTTACTAACAGGCTTCAGGGGATCCTTTGTACTGTGTCCATTCTTTGTCGAGTTTCTGGGATATTATTTATTTAGTTACTATTTACTGAAATACAATGACTTCCAAACTCTTTCATTAAACTGCTTAAGCTCTTTGTGCTTCAGTAATATAAACTTGAAAATAAGATTGATAAGATTAAATAACTGGATATATGTAAAGTATTGAACAATGATTAACACATAGTAATTGTATAATAAATGTCATTGTCATTGTCATCATCATTAGTATTATCATCATTATCAGACAGTAACTGATGTGTAGTTATGAGGTAATATAATATTTGGTATATTAGTTACATGATATCCACTAGAGTAACAAAAATGTTGGTGATTCAGCAGAGAGAGAATCTCTCTTATGAGTGATGTGAGTAGGAATAACAGCATAAAGATCTATAAACTCTCCAAAAATCCTTTCCTTCATGAAAGCAATGAGAACACTAGCAAAAATTGTCAGAAATTAGCCTTAGGCATGCAAGAATTCACGAAGCACTTATTCAAGGAAAGCAGCTTTATCTTGTTTAAAGCAGAGAGCTTTGTGTCACTTTAATGCACTATTTTTGTTCCTTTTTTCTACTGCCACAGTACTTTTGAAAACCAACCACTCAAAGTTATGGTAAAAATGAGCAACCTATCTGTCTCTAGAGAAGACAGAGCAGGTATGGAACATTCCAAAAGCATCAGTCTCAAATAACTGTTATTTTTGACTTCTCTGAAAGTTTCCTGGAAAGCCCAGCTCACTAGGTTTGTCCTTATGAGACCTGACTCAGAGTACTCCCAAGTGGCGTCAGCCTTTTCCTCAAGGACAATTGTCAAAGACAATCAGCAGCAATTATTTAACATCGCATGTGCCTGAGGCAGTGATAGCAGTTGAGGCCAACAAGAAGCTAACAAAAAATTTAAAAGGACAAGCTGAGAAATAAGATATTCATTGGTGGATTTGAAAAGCTCTGACATTTTCCCAGGAATCTTAAAGACCAAGTTTATATATGGCTCTGTTCATGTCCAGGAATGGCCTGAGGATATTCAATTCTCTCACCTCTGGATGGCCTTGAAGCTCTGTGCAAGCAGATAATAAAGGTTAAGACAGAATTGTAAACTGCCTGCTTTCCTCAGGATTGAAGTCATTCCCCAGCACACATGTGTAACCCCTCAATGAAGGCCTGGAGACTTACTGGTTTCAAGCATTTAAGTAAATTTCTGTATAATAATAATTGACCACAAAGCTAATGAAACAGAGACTTAGATGGCTACATACTGCAGTGAATACAGACTTAAAAAAAAAAAAGTAAAGATTTTATTTATTTATTTTTAGAGAGAAAGCAAGGGAGGGAGAAAGAAATGGAGAAACGTGGATGTGAGAGGCAAACATCTATCGGTTGTCTGTCACACCCCTACAGGGGACCAAACCCACAACCCAGGCATGTGTCCTGACTGGGAATCAAACTGGTGACCTTTTGCTTTGCAGAATGATGCCCAACCAACTGAGCCACACTGGTTAGGGCAGTGAATACAGACTTTACAAAGTTATTTGGGCAAAGTCACTAAATAAACAAATAGCAACAGTAAGCCCTATGCTAAGAAGAGAATCTGATTTTCAGAATTGTCAAACTATATTATATAAAATGTCTAGTTTTCAAAAAAATATTTTAGGACAAAGAAAGAAAAAGTAGGTTTCATACACCAGGGAAAAAAAACAATCATTATTAACTTTCTGATGAAGTGCAGATATTGGTCATAGTAACCAAAGATTCTGAATAAGCTATTTTAAATTTATCCAAAGAACTAAAGGGAACCACGTGTTTAAAACACACACACACACACACACACACACACAGAAGAACATAAAACAATGTCTTACCACACAGAGAATACCAATAAAGGGAGATATTTTTTTTAATAGTGAAAATTCTGGAGTTCACAGGTATAATATTGAAATAATTTTATTAGAGGGATGCAAGAACTAATTTGACCTGTCAGAGGAAAGAACCACTAACTTGAAGATAGCTCAATTATACTTCCCAGGCATTGGAACAGAAATAAAAAGAATGCCAAGAAACGAACAAAGCCTTGGAGACCTATAAGACAACATCAATCATATCAAAATAAAAATAATCAAAATCCCAGAAAGAAAAGGAGAGAAAAAGAAGAAAATGTATTTGAAGAAATAATGGCCAAAAACTTGCAAAATTTGATGATAAACATTAATTTACAAATCTAAGAAGCTCAATAAAATAGGATAAGCTCAAAGAGATCCACATCTAGACACATCATAATCAAATTGTTAAAAGCAAAAGGTGTGTCGAACCTTAAAAGTAGCAAGAGTGATACAACTTACGTACAAGGGATCATTAGTAAATTACAGCTGATTTCTAATTGAAACAAACTAGGGCAGAAGGCAGTTGGATGGCATACTCAAGAATTCAGGATGCCGAAAGAAACAGATTAGCAACAAAGACCACTATATTCAGCAAAACTATCCATAAAATATAAAGTAGGATATAAACATTCTTAAATAAATTTAAAAAAGATTGTCACCAGCAGAGCTTCCCAACAAAAACTACTGAAGGAAATTCTGCAGAATAAAATAAAAGACCACTAGACAGTAACTTTAGTTCAATGAAGAAGTAAAGAACACTAGTAAATATAACTACGTAGGTAAATATGAAAAAGGTATGAAGATATTTTTATTGGTTTTAAATTATTTTATGAATAATCATTTAAAAGGCAACTGTATAAAGCAACAATTATAAATATGGATTGATAAACTGGATATGTAGCATATAAAGCTATAATTTATAAAAATAATATCATAAAGAGAGGGTATGCCATGTAGACATACATAAAAATATTCAACAAAGTGTGAAGAGAAAGGAACTTCGACGTCATAAGGCATGTATGAAAAACTCAGAGTTACTATCATATTTAATGATGAGAGACTGAACATTTCTGCCTAAGGTAAGCAACAAGGCCAGAGGAAATATTCTTGCCATCTGTTCAACACCGTGTTGTAGGCTCTAATGTGGCCAGTAAAACAAATAAATAAATGAATAAATAAATAAATAAATAAATAAATAAAATAAAACAAAACAAAATAATATTATATTGGAAAGAAAAACAGTCATCTGTACTTATAGATGACATAATCTTGTGAACTTAAAATATTTGAAAATCCACAAAAATCTGTTAGAACTAATAAAATAGTTCAACAAGTTCAAAAGGTACAAGATAAATAAGCAATAATCAATAGTATATTTTAACAACAGCAATGAACAATTGTTAAACCAACAATCACAAACCAACTTAAGAAAAACAATTCCAGCTATTACTGCATTAAACAGAGTAAAGTAGTTAAGAATATATGTAACAAAATCAATGCAACAATTACGTGCTTAAAACTACAAAACATCATAGAAAACAATGAAAGAAAACCTAAAGGAATGGGAAAACATCATGCGTTCATGGTTGAGAAGACATTCTATGATTAAGATGTCAATACTCCATGAAGTGATATATAGATTTAACACAATCTCTATCAATATTTAACTGACATTTTATAGAAATTGCCATATTAATCCTAACATTTATATAATAATGAAAGCAACTCAGTCTACCTAAAATAAAATTGAAGAACAATATAGTTTAAAAATTCACACTTTCTAATTTCAAAATTTATTAAAAATTTATAGTAATAAAGACACTGTGGTACTGCATTAAGATTAGACATATGTCATTTGAAAGTATGCTCTGTATCACTAGCTGATGGGAACCAATCTGACTAGTTTCAGAAGCTGTAATCCCCCATGGCTGAGGCTGAGTAAAGGACCTTGGGACCATAAGCCACTAAGGAGACAAAGCTTATCTTCCTGGTAGGGGCACCACCTCTACTCACTTTTACTTTACCCTGCTTGGCCCTGGGCACATAACTGGTTAGCCAATCACAGGTAAAATTCTTCAAGGGAGGGATGACCTAAAACAGGCATGGTCACAAAATGGCCCTCAAGGAAGGACTTGGGGGGCTATAGAAAAAGGAGGTGATGGACCCTTGCCCCTCTGCTTTGACATAGCCTGAGTTCTCATTTTGTCTGCAAGAAGACTCCTAATCTCTTAGCTGCCTTCTTCCCCTGCTTGACCTGAGCCTAAAAAACTGGAGGTGAGTGCAGCCCTGTGCTGGAAAGGGTGGGTTCTCCAGAGTGATTAGGCCTAAGAAAGAATGCACAAGATCCTGTGAAACCTGCTTTGTTAAGAATACCCTCAATTTAAATGGTAAGGGTCCAAGCATAGGATGAGTTTGCTTCCCCAAAGTTTTATGGCCCTTTAGCTATCTGACCCTGACTCAGAATAAGCCCTCAGAGTTCTTTGAATGTTATCTATTGTTTGATGGTTACTGCCTGACAATGACTGATGAGCTTTACGTATACACCCTGTATTCCTACGCAAATTAAATCCAATAAAAGTCCATTGAGGAACAGGCTTCTGACCCTTCTCCTTTGAGACATCAGCCACCTTTTCTCCCCAAGCAGATCATGTTTTGGTAGACTTATTCTTATCAGTGGTGGACGAGTGTGCTCTGTGGGCAGATCACCCCCAAAACTAGCCATCAGAGAGATGCAAATTGAAATCATGATAAGATACCACTTAATGCCAGTCAGAATGGCCATCATAACCAAACCAACAGACAACAAATGCTGGTGAGTTTGTGGAGAAAAAAAAAAACCTAGTGCACTGTTGGTGGGAATGCAGACTGGTGCAGCCACTGTAGAAAACAGTATGGAATATCCTCAGAAAACTGAAAAAGGAACTACCTATTGACCCCTCATTTCCACTGCTAGGAATATGCCCTAAGAACCCTGAAACACCAATTCAAAAAAATCATGTATCCAATGTTTATAGCAGCACAATTTACAATAGCCAAGTGATGGAAGCAACCTAAGAGCAGTAAATTAATAGATCAAAAAACTGTGGTACATTTACACAATGGAATACTACACAGCAGAAAGAAAGAAGGAGCTCCTACCCTTTATGACAGCTTGGATGGCTCTTGGAGAGCATTATGCTAAATGAAATAAACCAGGCAATGAAAGACAAATACCATTGATATCACCTATAAGTGGAAACTAATCAACAAAATAAGCAAGCAAAATATAACCAGAGACATTGAAATAAAGAACAAACTGACAGTAAGCAGAGGGAAGGTAAGAGGGGATATTGGGGAGAGAAGAGAGAAGGCTTGTCAAAGAACATGTATAAAGGACCCATGGACAAAGCCAAAAGTGGGTAGGATCAAGGGTGGGAGGTGGGGATGGTTGGGATGGGGGGAAGTGTTGGGGAGAAAATGGACACAACTATACTTGAAGAACAATAAAAAAAATTAGACATATGTCTATCAATGGATTAGAACTGACAATCCATAATTAGCTTCCTCGTGGTCAATAGAAAGGTGCTAAACAACGGGGCAAAATGGTGTTTTTAAGAAATGGTTCTGGACACTGGTTGGTGTGGCTCATTGTGTTGAGCAGCAGCCTGCAAACTGAAAGACTGAGTGTTGGATTCCCAGTCAGGTGCATGCTTGTGTTGTGGGCCAGGTACCCAGTTGGCCACGTGAGAGGCAACCAGTCACTGTTTCTCTGGCACACTGATGTTTCTCTTCCTCTCTTTCTCATTCCCTTTCCCTTCTTTAAAAACTTAATATAAAGTATTCAAAGAAAAAGAAAAGACAAATGGTGCTGGAACAAAGGGATACCTACATACAAAAGAATAAAGTGGAAAACATACCTCACACACACATGCACACACACACACACACACACACACACACACAAGCTTAAACGAATTAAAGACCTAAGTGTAAGAGCCAAAACTTTAACACTCTCAAAGAAAACACAGACATAAATCTCCATGACTTTAGATTAAACAATAGTTTCTCAGATATAACATCAAAAGAAAAGAAACACACCATCACAACAACAACAAAAAACAGATAAATTGTACTTTATTAAAAAAAAATCCCTTGTTCTAGGTGATATTATCACAGAAAATAATGAAAAACACACTCATAAAATGGTATAAAATATTTATAAATCATGTCTGATAAGGAACTAGCACTAAGCCTATAGGAAGAACTCTTAGAACTCAATAATAAAAAGACAAGTAACTCAATTTAAAAAATGGGGAAAATATTAAAATAAGCATTTGTCCAAAGAAAATATACAAATCGCCAATAAGCATCTGGAAAGATCTTAACACTATTAGTCCTTAGGGAATTTCATATCAAAATCACAAAGAAGATAGAGGACTTAAGAGTTGGAAAATTTTCATTTTAAGTAATAGCTAGTAAGCTTAGTAATCAATGCAAGTAAAAGCTTTTGTTCCCGGAACTGAAAGTATGACCCACCGTGACTCCAGGAGGCCATAAGCAGTTCCACCTTTGCTACTCAGGAGGACTGCCAGCAATTCAAGATGATATCTGAGCCATTGTACTCCAGAGTGAGGTGACCACCACCCAGGACACAGCTGAAAACCACTGCCCAGGGCAAGAATGCTGAAGTTGTTTTTTTAATCCAATTAACTTTTCCCTGAATTCCAAACCCCTTACCTACACTTTGTTCTCCTTATAAAAAGGACCATTATAAAATGGAATTTAAGATGGTCTGTTAGGGTACGATCCTGCCATCTTCTCAGATCACCGGCCATCTGAATAAAGTGCCCATAAAATTTCAATCCCGCCCTGGCTGGCGTAGCTCAGTGGATTGAGCGCAGGCTGTGAACCAAAGCATCACAGGTTTGATTCCCAGTCAGGGCACATGCCTGGGTTGCAGGCCACGGCCTCCAGCAACCACACATTGATGTTTCTCTCTCTCTTTCTCTCTCCCTTCCCTCTCTAAAAATAAATAAATAAAATCTTTTAAAAGAAATTCAATCCCTATCTCTGCTTATTGGGTTTGGTGGTGGCAGGCAGCCCAAACTCCTGTGTCTTTTCTGTTTTCAAAGGGTTTCTATTTCATACTCCCCAGTGTGAGTGTAATAATATAATAAAGAAAGAAAAGAATACTGCTGAAATGGTGGAGAACTGGAACACTCATATGTTGATGGTGGGAATGTATATTGTTTGCAGCTGCTTTGGAAAACAGTGGCAATTCCTCAACCACTTAAAAATTGACTTATCATATGACCTGGACATTCTATTTCTAGTATGTACCCAAAAGAAATAAATGAGTCTACAAAGATGTACAAATTTGTTTATACAGAATAATTGATAATTGCCAAAAACTAGAAAAGAACATGTGCATATCTATATAATGAAATATTATTTAGCCATAAGTAGGCATGAAGCATTTGATACATGCTACACAATGGATGGGCATTGGAAACATAATGTTAAGTGAAAGAAGCTAAATAGAAAATCCATGTATTGTCCTACTCTATTCTATGAAATGTACAGATTAGGAAAATTATAGAATTAGAAAGTATATTATTGTTTTTCTATTATTTCACAGGAGCCAATGGGAAGGTACAATGAGGAATTATTGCTAGCTAATTTGTGTATTGGGAGTGGAAAAAATAGTGGTGATAGTTGTACAACTTTGTGAATATATGAAAAGATCACTTTACAGGGGTGAAATTTATGGTGCATTAAAGGGGAGAAAACTGTACTTGAACATTCATTTAAATAAAAAAAAAGAAAAAAAAATTTACCCCAAGTAAAAAAAAAAGAATCTCTGCTATAGGAAATTCTTTGTGCATGTAGGAAGGGGGCTTCATTTAGCAATGAAGCAAAAAAGCTTGTTTCTCCAAGTCATAGCATCACGCATTCTCTAGGGAACCATGGGTCCATTCCTTCCAGATCACTGAGGAAAGGGATGGAAAAGGGAGAGGTGTTTCTATGAGACATGTAAAGTAGGAGACAAAATGGAGACCATAGTAGTCTGTCAGTGCAGCTTGAAAAAAGGAAACAGACTGGTCAGACATGGACCCATGAGGAGTGTGGGAATGCTCGGGAAGTTGATTGGTTATTTTGAAAAAGGGCCTGGTCCTTCTCAAGCCTAAGGTAATACAATCCCAGGCAAGAAGACCCTTCTCTCTCTTGCTTGGTGACATGTGCTCACAGTGTGTGCTCACGCATTCTTTCCCTCACCCAATGACATGTGCTATTATGTGGGCTTAGCAGCCAACTCTGGCCCACAGTAGGCAGCATGGGCTCCAGAGGACTAAGCTTTAATGTGGCACAGAAACTCTGGACACTGGCCTTTGTTTGGGGTTTAATGAAAACAACATAGGACTTTTCTTTTTTTCCATGATGGAACCGAGATGGGACACAGGGACAGCCTTCTATTTCCAACTGAATAAATGTTGCCACAGTTCATCCTCCATTGTAGGTTTCCTGAAATGCTTTCCTTGTGACACTGCAAAAACTCCACTTCTACCAACAACACTACAATTTATTTGAGTTATGAAATGGCTTCCCTTGTCCACCTTAAATTTTTATGAAATGGGAGCATTGGCCAGTTTTGCATAATCTGAAAATCTATATTTTTCTCCAACAACATAGAAATAATTTGACTTTACAATGCCTCTTGCTTAACATTATAAATCATTCCACTGGGTATAACTCTCTAGGATTTGGTCCGTATCTCCTAGAGTTTGGTATTTACTTACTTACTTACTTACTTACTTACTTACTTACTTACTTGCTTATTTATGTTATTGTAGAATACATAATCGTGTTAAATCTTAATAAAATTTAAAAAGTAAGCTAGACCACAAGGAGTCTTCAGCAAACACAAATAAAACCACATCATTTTATCTCATAAATAAATTGATTAGTAACTAAATAAAATGCTTTAATTCAATAAATGTTGAATGTTAGCTCCTCCAATTATTACCAACATAAATTATTGATCACACAAGGCACAAATGATTCTTCAATACAGTAAGAAAGAGAACACTACCTTTTCAGAGCTATGATAGTACCTCAGAAGAGAAAAGGTAAAATTAAAATTACTTAAGACTTGAAAGTTTGATTTTGGTAAATTTTTCATGCAAAAAATTGATTGTGAATTCATGAGGATCACTTTAAAATAATGCAGAATGGGTGGAAACAGCAAAGTGAAGATTTTGATGTGAGAAATTCAAAAAGCTTGGGATGCAACTGCCTTTTAATGCTTTCTATTGAAGTTTCTTTTAAAAAGTTCTTACAATGAAAAAGCAGACCATTTACTAAGCAAGAAACATCTGGAAAAGTAAAAAAAATGTTAATGAATGCATTGGAATTTCAAAGTCAAGTTAATGTAGACTGTAGGTACAGTTCGGTTCCAGTTCCTTTTTTAGTGTTCAGAATGAATGTGAGGGTAGATGGTTTGAGTCCCCACAAAAAGTGCCATGTGCCCACTAAACTCATTTTATTTTACTTGTTTTTACACACACAGCTAAACTACAATTTTCAGTCTCTTCTTTAGTTAGGTAGAGCCGATTAATTGAGTTCTGGGCAATAGAATGAGACAAATATATACCGGCCTATAAAATGACCTGCACAAATTTCCATGCACTCCCTGGTCCTTTGTTTGGTGGTTGGTATTGATGCCTACGGCAACATTAGTAGCTATGAATGCAGTACGTCGGAACTACCACATGGAAGGAGCATGGGTTCTCTAATAACTTTAGTGAGCAAAGCTCCTATCTCTACCTCCTCCTCTTCCCCAACACAATGTTCCAATACCTACCAGCCACATATAAGACCCTGATATTCCAGAGAGAAATAATATTTAATTGTTTGCCATAATCTTTGTATTTAATTAATATCCTTATAATAACATCCTTAGAATAATATAAGTATATTATTCGCAATGATCTGAACGCTCCCCTTATTTTTCAATATCCTCTTGGCTATTATGTCTAGTCATTCTTATCATGTTTTTTGTTTGTTTGTTTTATAGTTACTGTTTGTTTAATTTTGTATTTCATGTTAGGAGTTTAACCTGAGTCCTTCAGTTAAAATTTGTTTCCCTTCTTTTGGGTATCTGAACTCTAATTATCTGGTAGGTCACAGTGCAAATATCATTTCCTCAGAAAATAGTTTACTGATTAAATATCTTACAAGCCAAAGAGTTCAGATGTCTGCTGGATATATCATTCTGTAGTTCTCTGTAAAAGTAATGTTAAGAGTAAAGAAATTTCACCCTGGCTGGTGTGGCTCAGTGGATTGAGGGCTGGCCTATGAACCAAAGGGTCACCTGTTTGATTCCCAATCAGGGCACATGCCCGGGTTGTGGGTCAGGTTGCCGGTGTGGGTGTGTGAGAGGCAATCACACATGTATGTTTCTTTCTCTCTCCCTTCCCCTCTCTAAAAATAAATAAATGAATAAAATCTTCTTAAAAAGAGTAAATTCCTTTATTTTTTAACTATAGCTGGTATACAATGTTATATTAATTTCAAGTGCATAAAATATAGTGAATCAACATTTTCATACCTTACAAGTTGATCATCCCACTAAATCTAGTAATTGCCTGTCACCTTGCAAACTTATCATAATATTATTGACTGTGTTTCCCTTCACCTCTTTTATGCCCCTCCTCCATTGATCCCCTTTGGCAGTCATTCCTCCGGTCTCTGTTTCCATGAGTCTCTTTTTGGTTTGTTTTGTTAGTAAATTTCACATGACAAATACCTGCTCAATTAAAATGTAAAATTCTTTGAGAACAGGGACTTACTGTATATTGATGATTATTATAACTTTCATAAGCCTGATTTAGAAATAACTTTGGAAGATAGAAAGGAAGGATGGAAGAAACCTAGAAAAAAAAGCTGTAGCTATTAGCTGGCTAGTCAGTTATAATGGAAACCTGCATATCTCATTCGTCCTCTTCTTAATTCTGTGACCATGTCCTATTCTCCAAGATCTACCAATTCATTCCACAAGGATGGCAAAAATGTGCCCACTGTAGAATCCTTTACCAAGTTTTGGACTCCTCTGAGGCCTTTTGGTCAATAAAGCCTCAACCTTGGTCCTCTCATCCTTGCTGGTCTCCCTAGACTAGTTCTAGCAAGAATTCTTAATAAGTCAGTTTAGATAGAATTTCCCACCTTTGATATCTGCTCACTCTTAGTATCTGATCAAATTACTTATCTCCTACCTTTGGTATTTGATCATTCTTGCCTTCAGCAAGAATCCTATTAGGTCACTTTAGCAAAAATTCTCCTCTGATTCCTTGATGTCTCCTTTGAGTAATTTTCTACCCACTGACTTCTCATCCTGCTCCTTGGCTATCAACTCCACCTACCCTTGCTGTATTCAGAATTGAGTCTAGTTCTATCCATATGCTGAGGTCTCTTTTCCCCTAGTACTTGAATGGAACTTTTTTTTACTGCTTTAACTACTGCTGGTTCTGGTTTCCTTTAATATCACAAGATCCCCAGGATCTCTCTCCTAATATTTCCACCTGGAACTATAGACACTGCACACTGATATCTGTGATGACTGCATATCTTGTATCTTTTTCTGGGGGAGTTGTGTATTTTCTGCCATGGGTGTTAATAGCACTCCTTTAGTCCTACCTCAGATACATTATATGGTCACCCTACTGTTAAAACATAAACTAAAGTATATCATGAATTTTAAATGTTTGAACAAAAATCAATTCTAATTGGGCTTCACCAAACCAGAAGTGGTTAAAGGTGCCCTACTAATAGGAGCTAGAGGCAAGGTATTCCCTTAAAAAGGCTTAACAAAGCAAGGTAATTATTTGGCTAAAGCTTAAGCTGTTGCATTTTTAAGGAAAGTATAATTGGCTGTTTGTGATTGATTGTTCTTCTTACCCTGAGGCATTTATAGGAATTGACTGTGGGGTAGGTTTCAGTTTGCTTAAATAGGCTACCAAGGTGTTAGAGCCACTCCAGTGTAATGGACTGCTTATTGGATTGCTTTAGCACTACTGTCTGATTCATCATGATATCTTTTGAGAGAAAGATCACTTTTCATAGATTTCCTGACAAACTAAACATTTTGAAACTGCAACAAATCATAAAATACTAGTAAATTCATTATAAGCTGATGTAGTTAAGCTTTTGGGAAATATTATAAAAATCTTTAAGCTACATTAGTATCAATTGGTTTCTTAAAACAATAATTGCATGTAGTATATATGTTAAGGTGTTGATGAAAGTTCCCAAAGGACTAATTAACTCCTCAGTGGGATTTACATACTGAGAGGATCTGGGAAAATAATTATAATAACAATCAATCAAAAAGAGAATTGAGCATTTGTTTTAATCTTATTTTTTGCTGCTATAAAGTTTTCTAAGGACAATACCTTCTACAAAATCAAATTTAACATGAAATGTATGATCACCTCTAGTATAAATATCCTATTGCTATAGATATAAGAAACAATAATAATACAGAAAAGAGTAAGCATAACTATATTCACTAAGTTTTAGAATGTCACAAAATTGGCATTTGGTATCTAATAGTGAAAAAGGCAAATAATAAAGAATTAAGTAAAGTCATCCTTCTAAGCACTTAGAAGATACCTTGAATTCATAGGAACCTCAAGGAAATAATTGTATTGGATTGAATATATTTCGGATTGAAATTTTAGATTCATTTTGTGATTTTTTCTTTTACTTATTGATCCATTTTCCTATTTGAAAACAAATAAATATATTTGTGTTCAATACTTGTAAACTTTGTGGATGTTATAAAGAGGAATATGGCAGAATCCTATGCTCAAGTTAATGTCATTAAATATGGTAGAAGTGATAAGCAGAACAAAACCAAAAATACTTAAATTACCTGAAGTGTTTGTAGAAAATACTGAGGGGGAAAAAATTTTAAAAGAGATTAAGTCTAGTTAGAATATCAATATCATAGTTTAGGTGAGCATTAATAAGATTTTATATTAAAGTGGTAATATTAGAAGCAGGTCAGGAATAAACAGAGACCATATGGTCTTGTATTCAGAAGGAAATGATAAACAACTAGTTGTAGAATGTAATAGCTGGCAAAATTTCTAGCAGCACTCTATCAACACCAATATCTAAGGTACTTACAATTTGGTATGGCAGCTACCTCCATGAAGAAGCAGTGCCTATTTTTCCAAACCAACTCAGAGATTAGCCATGTGACTGTCTTTGCCTAACGTGATAGTAGTAAACTTGATACAAGTGCAGACTTGAGAAATGCTTTTTTCCGAAACACAGCTACCACCATGGACACAAGCCCGAACCAGCTTACTGGAAGATTAGAAATACCTAGAGTAGAGCTGAGTAGTTCCAGTAGAGACCATCTTGAACAAGTCAGATCCTTGCTGAAATGCCACTGGCTTGCAGCGATATGTATGAGCCCATACAAGATCCATCAAACCTGATCCAGAGCAACAGAACCACTCTGACAATCCACTGGATTCTGACAAATAATAAATGGATGTTGTATGCTCCTGAGAGTGTATGAATTTTATTAGTATTATTTTATCAATAGATAATATTCATTGGAATGAGAGAGAGGAGTAAAAGGTAAATAGAAAGGTTTTTATATTTGTTTATATCTTATTATTATGAGATAGTGTATCCATAAGTATTTTTAACATGCAAAGAAATTCACTGTTCATTATCTCTAGAATGTACAATTTAAAACTATAGTAGCTAAGTTGAATATCTGAGCATTTGAAGTCTAAATTTGCTTATTCAGTTTAACTGTGTAATCTATTATCATATAAACATCTTTTTAAGGATAACTTCTTTTTTTGATGACTTACTGTGCACTCATGGGAAAAGGATATATAATTTGCTTCTATATTTCAAAGTAATTTACTATTTAGTAATTGGACTTTTCATATTCTATGAATTATGTGTATAAAATCATATGCAAATAAAATACTCCCCCAACCCAAGCAACATCAATTCAAATTCAAAAAATATTTATTACTAAGTGTTAAACTCTGTAGTAAGAATACTCTCTCAGGCAATTTTCTTCAAAATCTTCAATGAAGAAAAGCATTTCTATGGAATGTTTTTATTACTATCTTATAAATAAATGGAGTTCTCAAAATATTGGTAGAAAAATACATAACATTTTCTAAAACAATTTTATTACTACACATGGCAAAGATAGCTGTACTTTAACAATTATCATAGTTTCCATTTTCCAATAAATTTTCTACATTATTTCCCCAATTAAATTCATAGAACATTAAAGTGTTATCCTATAGGTGTTATAATAATGAAGTATAAACTGAGTATTTTAGAAATTAAGACCAAGTATAATATAGTTTTATTACCATGCTCTGAGGTTGGTTCACTAGTAGGCATGTCTTCTTTCATATTGTAAAGTAATTGTGGTCTTATTTTCTTAAATATTAATCATTGTTCTCCTTGAAGTTATACTCACTTATGGTAAAAAATAACTATTGATATTTTAAATTATACTGATATCTTCAAAGATGGAAACAATCCATTTCATGTTCTAGTTCATGATAAGCTATATATTGATTATTTTTGTTTTTAAATCTTGAGCCTCAGAAAATTAAACAAATGAAAATAAGGGTTCTCTTCCATTTTAGCAATGTATCTTTGGTTTCTTTTTTAAAGCTTATTTGATTGTTTATACGTGTGTTGAATTTAGGCTCCGAGGCTTACCAAAATTTTAACACCATTGGCTAAAAAAGTAGTTAATGATGTTAGTAGATATGTGTTTCCTTTGTACTTGAAACACTTGTTATTAAGATTATTAATGAATATAAATATTGATAATATATCATGGCACAGGTCATAATTGTATCAGATATTAGAATGCAATTATCAGTAAAATGCTTTTGAAAGGTTGAGGAAATTCTGTACCATCTCACTCTTCATTTGAGATTTATTAAATGATATGGTTAGGATCCTGGTTCAAATTAAGGTCAGTCACTAACAAAAACTAATAATAAATTTATGGGAAAGGAACCATCTCCTCCCCAAAAAGTACTAAACTAAGTCATAGAGATATCCCATACCTGTAAAAATTTCACTGAGAATCTGAAAACTTTGTGCTCAGGTCTGAAACTTGAGAGAAAATCGTCGTGAACAGTAAATTATATATTGAGGAAAAAGCCGTTTAAGTATTGTTATTATTAGAACTAAAACTAAACAAAATGAAGAAATTTCACTTGATATACTGAGCAAGCAAACGGGACACATAAAAGTCAAAATACCTTGCAGGCTAACTGACAATTGACAGACTTGTTAATGTTCTCTCACCACGTTCAACACATTCCAGCTCCTTGTAAAAAGCCAGTTCTCTTCCCCAGTGTAATTTGTGGTTCATTAACTTTCAGTTGGTTAGAAGTAAAAAATTACTGGAGGGTCAGGTAGGTTTATACCAGTTTAAAAGGAAAAAATGGTCCTTAAGGACTTAAGTTTTTATTGTTCAGTAAACCTCCTTGAATTGACTTTCAATAGAGTTTTAGAAAGCACCAAATGTCTGTTGCAGGAGAAAAAAAAATAAAGAAACACATCAATGAAATGTTTTATGTGAAATCATAAGAATAAATGAATATTGTTCCTGAACCTTTGCTATATTTTGACCTCATTAATGACTTTGTATTTTCTGCCTGTAAATATACTTTGGTCTCAAAATCCCACAGCAGATAACGTAGTTAAAACAACAGATAACTAATTGTGCAAATCTCTTCTGCTGTCCAATCAATAAAATGAAATTGTATTTTTACCCCGAAGTTAATAGAATGGTATTGAATAGATATATATGATTACAGGCCTGATAAAGCACACCACTTGAATTTCACACCTATGGCTAGGTGTGTTAATGTTAACTGCTGATGGTTAAAAGATAAATCAAAGTCAAATTATGGAAAAAAGGGCAATGCAAGTACTGAATTCAGCAAAGTTATACCTGTGGGAGACAGGATCAAATTCAGCCTAGCTAAGATTTAAAGGTCAAATCTGTGTTGCTTCAGTTAAGATCCAGCTGTGAAAAGTGTGATGAATTAGTGATGGACAAAGGAATAGGGTTTTTTATTATTGTTGCATTTATCTCCTGGATTACCTTGATTGGCAGAAATATATACAACCAAAGGTTTCTGAAGCTCTCTTTTTTTCCTGCTATTGACAAGAACGTGATAAGGAAGTTTAAGACCCCTATACTTCCAAGTGAATTGATAGCAAGACCAAAGAGAAAACAAAACTACCAAAAGGATTTCATTAAGACAATCTTTTCAAAAGTACATACCCATTTAGGCTTCAGCAATTAATGCATTCTTTAAAGCTTTCATTAGACCATTAAATGATTTTCTCCATGAATATAAGTAAAGGACCAGCTGTGACAGTGGCAACAAATTAGTAGTCTATTTTTCTCTTGTTAATTAGTAACTTGAACATATTAAGAGACATATATTAAAAATAAGATTGCAAAAAACTTTGTACAAAAATTATCTAAAACTTCTAAAATTTGAAGAGTTAATATGGTGTAGTAAGGAAACAAATATTGTTTCGGAAATTAAATCAATGATATTTCTTCTTTGTTAGTCAATAATAGTATAGGATGAATAAGTGTACTTAGTCCACAACTATAACTGACTTCTTTTTAGATCTTTGAAAGTTAAGGCCTTGGATTGCTTTTGTTAGAATTAACCTTGGTCTGATAGCTTTGATAAGTTTGCTAATACATTAAACAGATGGTTTAAGGAAATAAAGTTTTGTTTATTTTCTCCTTTCAAAGTTTCTTTTGGAATGCTAGATATTTTTCAGTTAAGCAGAAGTCTATAGGGAAATATTAACACAATAAGAAATAAACGTACCTAAAATCTGACTACAATAATGTTGCTTTCTATTACTGGTATTAGCAGTGTGATGCAATTACTCACGTGCATTACTACTGCTAAAATTAAAGCAATGCCCAACACAAAAAATTAACCAAAAACATGCAAATCACTCCCCTAGAATTAATAAAACAAAAACTTTAGCTATAAAAGAAGTTAAAAGCATGTTATTGAATACACAAATTGACTTTTGTTTTTGAAACAGTTTTGTAAAGTAATTGAATATAATTAAAAGATAGAGTTTATTCTCAAAGAATAATAATGATGATTCTTTTAAATGGTTATATATGTTAAGCACCGAGTTAAGGGCTTTATTTTCTGATAAACATATGAGTCTCACAACAAATCTAAGAACCAGATACCATTATTACTGCTATTTACAGATGGGATTAGGTGATTTGTTGGACATAACACAACTAATACATGCTTGAGTCTTATAGAACCTAGATGATTTGACTTCTTTATTTCATTACAACACAGAGAGCTGCCTCATAGCTAATCCAGGAGCATTTGTTTGGTCTTTTAAATAGTAAAGATGTTAAAAGTATATATTTTTTATATTGGTCCTCTACTGTAACTATATTATAATACCACACTCCACCTAACGTCAATAACTGAGAAGCAATATTATAATAACATTTGTTGCAACTCAAAAATAAACTTTAATTAATCATTACTGATCAATACTCATTTATTGTATTATACTTTCATTAATTCAAATAAAATTAATAAACACTGAATAGATACATTCTAGTGAAATGTTGTTATGGCTTGAAGATTGCATCTTCCTCAAATTCATGCTGAAACCTATCCCCCAAGATGATGGCATAGGGAGGTAGGACCTTTGGGAGGTGATTAGGTCATGGGATCGGAGCCCTCATGACTGGGATTATTGGCCTTGTAGATCTTACAGAGCATTCAGCCTTTCTACAATGTGAGGGCAAAGCAAAAACTTATGGTCCACACAGCCCAGCTCTCACTAGAACACAGCCGTGCTGATTCCTTGATTTTGAACTTCCTTGCCTCCAAAATTTCTTTCATTTTAGAAGCCCTCCAGTCTGTGATATTGTGTTATAGCAGCCCAAATGAACTAAGATAATGCTAACTTTTAGTTCACTTCTAGGTACAATATATAGTAGTTTAAAGGACACACAAGTTCATTAATCTTGAGAAGTTTGTATTGTGGATACAGAAGATAGATCATAAACAAACAAATAAAATAATCTTGCCTAGAAATCTGTTAGAAAAAAGTTGATTTTGAACTAGTATACACAGGGACCCTGAGTGTTTTCCCATTCAATACATTCGGCCAATGTCAGCTCTGATTTAGTTACTCATCTATGTAGCCATTGAAGCAATAGAGTGGCAGTTAAATTTTTTATTTGGAGCTAGATTTCAGCATACAGTTATGTACCACATGGCAACATTTTGGCCAATGACAGGCCACACATACAATGGTGGTAGGAGATGACAGCTCTCCCTGTGTGTTATTGTCCTTGAAGACCTTCCTGTTGGGCAAGATGTGGAGGTGGAAGACAGTGAAACTGATGCTCATGATACTATATAGACCTATGCTAATGTGTGTATTTGTGTCTTAGTGTTTAACAAATAAAAGTTAAAAAAAATTGACTTCTGGCCAAGATTGAAGTGTAGGTAGACACATTGTGCCTCCTTGCGCAACAACAAAAAAAAAAGGACAACAAATTTTAAAACAAAAAACAACCAGAATTGACAGAAAATCTAACTGTATGGAAGTCAGAAAACCAAGGATTTGAAGAAGAAACATTCATCTAGACCAGTAGGAGGGATGGAGATGGACAGCCTGGGGGAGGGGACTGGCAAGGCAGTGGGTGGAGCAGGCAAGGTGACAGCTGGAGGACAGGGTAGCCCCATACTTGCATACAGAAACAACTGGGGAGCAAGACAGACCATGCAGCCCAGGGTTCCAGCCCAGGGAACCAAAACCTCAAAAACCTCTGATTAAAAACACCTGTGGGGTTGGGGTGTGAGGTGGCAGCCTGGAGAAACTCCCAGCCTCACAGGAGAGTTCGCTGGAGAGACCCACAGGGTCCTAGGAGATACACAAGCCCACCCACCCAGGAATCAGCACCAGAAGGGCCCTATTTTTTTGTGGGTATTGGGGGAAGTGACTGAAATATAGCAGAGAGTGGAGCAAGCAACACTGTTCCCTCTCAAACCCCTCCCCCACATAGAGCATCACAACACAGCAAAGCAGGTTGCCCAGCCCCAGTACACTCCTAAGGCTCTACCCCTTTCTCCGTAACAGACTGCCAAGACAAAAAAAAAAAAAAAAAAAAAAAAAAAAAAAAAAAAAAAAAAAAAAAAAAAAAAAAAAAAAAAAAAAAAGGCCCAAATGAAAGAACAGATCAAAGTCCAGAAAAAATACAGCTAAGTGATGAAGAGATAGCCAACCTATCAGATGCACAATTCAAAAAACTGGTAATCAGGTTGCTGATGGAATTGGTTGAATATGGTTGCAAATTAGAGGAAAAAATGAAGGCTATGAATAGTGATATAAAGAAAAATGTACAGGGAACCAACAGTGATGGGAAGGAAAAAGGGACTCAAATGGTTTGGAGCAGAGGGAAGAAATAAACATTCAACCAGAGCAGAATGAAGAAACAAGAATTCAGAATAAATGAGGAGAGGCTTAGGAACCACCAGGTTGGAACTTTAAATGTTCCAACATCTGAATCCTAATGGTGCCAGGAGGAGAAGAGGAAAAGTAAGAAATTGAAAACTTATTTGAAAACATAATGGAGAACTTCCCCAATCTGGCAAAGGCAATAGACTTCCAGAAACTCCAGGAAGCTCAGAGAGTCCCAAAGAAGTTGGACTCAAGGAAGCACACACCAAGGCACATCATAATTACATTACTGAAGATTAAAGATAAGGAGAGAATCTTAAAAGCAGCAAGAAAAAAGGATACAATTACCTACAAAGGAGTTCTCATTAGACCATCAGCTGCTTTCTCAAAAGAAATCTTGCAAATAAGAATGGGCTAGGAAGAAGTATTCAAAGTCATGAAAGGCAAGAACCTACATCCAACATTACTCTATCCAGCAAAGCTGTCATTTAGAATAGAAGGGCAGATAAAGTGCTTCCCAGATAAGGTCAAGTTAAAGGAGTTCATCATCACTCAGCCCTGATATATGAAATGTTAAAGCCACTTATCTAAGAAAAAGATGATCAAAAATATGAACAGTAAAATGACAAGAAACTCACAGCTACTAACAAGTGAGCCTAAAAACAACAACAAAACAAACTAAGCAAACAGCTAGAACAGGAACAGAATCTCAGAAGTGGAGATCACATGGAGGGTTATCAGCTGGGCAGTGGGAGGAGGAGAGATGGGGGAAAGGTACAGAGAATAAGTAACATAAAAGGAAGGTGCAAAATAGACAGGGAGAGGTTAAGAATACTATAGAAAATGTGGGAGCCAAAGAACTTATATGTACAACCCATAGACATGAACTAAAAGGGGGGAATGCGGATGGGAGGGGGTATGTAGGGCAGAGGGGAATAGAGGGGCAAAATGGGACAACTTTAATAACATAATCAATAGAAGATATTTTTAAAAAGTAAAAAAAATAAATAGAAAAAACATAGACTAAGGATATAAAGAAAGAGAAATAATTAAATAGCTATATAATACATTATGTTTTAAGCTAATTATTACAAGGGAGTAGAAAAGTTAAACATTTATAGAAGTTTATAAAATAAAAATGTTACAGTAAGCTACTATTAATTTGTTATTGAAGAGAGAAACCTTTTGTACAAATTTAGTGTAGCCTAAATGTACAGTATTTACAAAGTCTACAGTAGTGTACAGTCAAGTCTTAGGCCTTCACGTTTACTCTCCACTTACCCGATCACTCACCTAGAGCAACTACCAGAGCTGAAAGCTCCCTTCACAGTAACTGTCCTATATAGGTGTACCATTTTTAAATGTCTATACTATATTTTCACAGTGCCTTTTTATGTTTACATAGGGTTAGATATGCAAATATTTGTCTCGTGTTATAAATGTCTGCAGTATTCAGTACAGTAACATACCATAAATGTTTGTCTCCTGGGAGCAGTAGGCTCTTTGTGATGTCTGTACGATGATGAAATCACCTAATGAAGTGTTTCTCAGAACCTGTCCCTGTTGTTAAGTGATGCATAACTGTATATTCCAGGCCCATCAGCATCTACTTATTAGTTTTATAATTTGAGGAAATTAAATACCTCTAAACTTCAGTTTCCTCATCTGTAAAGTAGAAATTCATATCAGCTCCATAGGATTAATAATAATGATAATATTAATAACTTTGATAAATGAGCTTGAAACATTTAAAGAAACCAATGAAACCCCTCAGGTTTTTCTTCTTCATACAAAACTTTCCCACCACTTTCAAACAGTTTTTCTATGATTTGCGGTTGTTAGACTTGTTTAAATATCATTGAATATACAACTATTACATGCTATGCCCTATGTCATCCACTAGAGATAAAACTGCAAAAAGTAAATCATATGGTTATCTAGAACATTATAGTCCAGGAATGAAAAATGACAAAAAACAAGTAATTTCAGTATAATGTGTTGCTTTTCCTTTTTACAGAAAATAATTACTTTTTCTCTCTCATTGTGTTCTAGGCTCCCACATATAAGTCAGCTAGTGACTAGAACTAACGTACTCCTGTAATAAAACACAGTAAGCTAGGTATTAGGAAGAGAAATGATAGCCATATGACAGTTACATAACTTCTTTACCTCAAAGAAAGAGCTACATCTTGAGCTATACTCAGATTATAAAAGTACATTATTCAATTAAAAATTATTTTATTCAGAAAATTTGTAAAAATGTAGCTCTGCAGATAGGTGCAAAAGTAGGTGAGGAACAAATCAGCCTTTTTACTCTGATGTGTTTGGGAGATCTCAAAAGAAAATATGGCCCAATAATGGAATGGTCCCTTAAGGTCTGGGTGTTCACCAAAAAGAAAGACTGTTAAGACTAAAAGTTTTCTTGCTTATTTTTTGTACATAGATATGTCTAAATAGCAGAAAAATAAATGAATGTTTCAAAATCTGAGCTTATTGCTTAAACCTTTTCTCATGTTTTAAAATATTTTTGGATTGGCAGGATATGCAAGAGAAGAGAAAGTTTTCCTTAGATCAAGTTTACTCCTTATTTAATAAGTTCTTCAGATACCATAGGAAATTTATAGCTCTGAAATAAAAACTCTATAGTAAATATAGTTTTGAGCAATAGAAAAGAAGTTACATTGTTATTATTTTAATCAACATTTATTACCTAGATCATTCCTTTCAGTTTGTTTCTAATCCTAACATGTATTAAGAGAAACATTTAGTTTACTAACAATTATTTATTTTATTTTTATATCAAAATAAATGCATTATGAACCTAATAGCTTGTATTTGTTTTCTTAAACCACAAAAAGTTGCCTGGTGATTTAAGACCATGAATGAAACCAAGCTATTCAGAGAAGTGTGGAATTTAGATCATTATATGTAACAAAGGACATGCATAAAAGCTACATTAGAAAATAATCAATGCTCCCAATTTTTCCACAGTGACAATAAAAAACTATGAAATCAATACAGATTATATATTTGGAATGCATTGATTAAATTTGTATTGTATATAAACATGAACACCTTGACACATGAGAGCTTTACAGAATACAGTTTAATACCCTGGTGTCTGATATGACTTTTATTTCTTACATTAAACTAAACCTACCCCTAAAATCTAAATGGGTGGTAATAATTTTTTATGTGATTTGCATTTGAAAGGTGCACTTTTATTTAAGTTGGCCAGAATTTACTTATCACAAGTGCTCATTAAATACTGTCTGAGCGAAGAATGAACACTGGAACTTCCAATACAGAGGGGAAATGACACCACCAAACCTCTGTACTTTCTTCAGTGTGAAGATCGATGGTTCCCTGAATTTGCATCGAATTACTCCCACACTTGAAGGGTTATTTGGAGACTGAAAAGAGGTTTAGGTTTCTGGGGAACAATGCTTGGAACAAGGTACTCTCATCATCGCTGTTAGATGTAAATTTCCAGTAAGAGTCAGGCCAAAAGCCCAACCAGAATAAGAGTAGCAGACTAAATTTGGGTCCCCCCAAATTTTTAAAGTCAAGGCTGGTGAACCAACCCAACATATTTAACAAGGTAAAAACATGTTAGAATCAAATAGGGGTAGGGAGCTACCTGTTACTTAATTTTGATATTATCTTGCCATAAATTTGAATATATTTACGTAGATCTCCCAAAATGTCTTAAACTTAAGTGAGGGCAGGTGAAATTGTATTTTCTAGACATTCTGAAATAATGGGTATTCTTGGTGTCCTGTTTTATGTTAATGTCACCATTGCCCGCATCTGGATTTTCAGTCTTCAAGTCTTTTATTCATTTTAATAAAAATGTGTGGTTTCCTAAGTGTGAGAAACTGTTTTAGACTAGAGTCACTGGGATAAACAAGTTGAAGTAATTATCCTCTCAGGGCTTGAATTTTAGAATGGAAAACAAATTAAGCCAGTTAAACATATAAATAGGCAGCAGGAAATGTTAAGAAGAATATAGCAAAGTAAGAGTGACTGAGGGCATGTCTCAGAGTAAAAACAGCCAGAAACATCCTTTCTGAGGAGGTGACAATTAAGCCGAAATTGGAATCCGATCAGAGAGCCAGTCTTGTGACAGTCTGGAGGTGTGTTCTAAGCAGAAGGAAGAACAATTAATATATGCATAGTGTGCCATTCTTATCAAATGAGCCTTTTATTATCTTTATAATCTTTCTAACACATTTTATTCAATCTATTCTATATTTATATGTCGAATGAATCATAACCAAACACATTATCTAATCTTCAAAAGAAGAGGCCACTCGTCTCTTCAAAAGCTTTCAATGGCTCCGCATTGACTAAAGAAAAATAGCCAAGTCATCTCGCCAGTTCTTAAGGCTTCTGTGACCTACCCTTAGGATGGTTTCTGCCCTTATTTCCAATGTTGACCTTTCACATGACTTGTGTTTCATTCACAAAGGATTGCTTTCTATTTCTCAAATAAAAATCCCTTCCTTTTTCTTGCTTTTGTGGAATTTTCATAACTTTATCTTTGCGAATTATAATAACAAAAATCATCTAAAGTTTAGTTCAAATGTCACTTCTATTGTGAAACTCTCATAGATTCCCTGTAATGAGTGATTTCTCTCTCCTTGGAAATCTGTCATTTTAAACTCACCTTATTGTTTTCACCTTACAAAAGAAGAGAAATATCTTAGCATTCATCAGAGTAAGGGAGAATGAATGATGCTAGAGATTAATCTCACATAATGCTCTCTATGGCATTGTTAATATAACTATAACTGTATTGTTACTATAACACATGACTATGTGTTCCTTAAGAATAGGAAAACTTTCTGAGAAATGCATCCTTAGGTGATTTCATCTTTGTGCAGACATCATAGAGTACACTTGACACAATCCTAGATGATACAGCCTACTACATCCCTAAGCTATATGGTATGGCCTGCTGCTCCTAGGCTATGAAAGCCTGTGATTCATGTTAGTGTACAAAATAACACAAGATTATAGCAAGCACAATAGAAAATGATGCAAGCAAAAGAGGCAGTAAGCAAGACATGAAGTTGCTGCCTGCATAACAAGAAATACTGTTTCATGGAAAACTTTTATTTTTTTCAGCAGAAAAAGTACATGATACAATAATGATAAAAAGTGTAGTATAGTAAATATGTAAACCAATAACACAGTTGTTGATTTTCATTATTATTATGTATTACACAAAATTGTAGGTGCTATATTTTTATACCACTGATAGCATTGTAGTTTGCTTACACCATCATCACCACAACCACATAGCAATGTGTTGTTTGTGCTTCGACATTATGACAGCCACAGTGATACCAAGCAGTGGGGATTTTTCAGCTCCATTATAATTTTATGGAACTAGCTTCCTACACATGGTTCATCATGGACCATAACATAGTTCTGCAACATGGTTGTATTTGTCTTCATTCCCAACTAGATTATGGACATATCAGAGAGTTCATAGGGAATTAACTTGCTATCTGTGTAGTTGGCACGGAATCTCTAATGGGCGATGACAAAACATCCTGGGCATAACTAAGATGTATTGGAATCAAAGAGTTCTGAACTTGCTGGCTATATGTGGATATCTGACAACTGTGTGTTTAGTCCACTCCTGCTGCTTTTAAAAAAAAAAAAAACACCTTAGCCTTGGTGGTTTATAAACATTAGAAATTTATCTCTCACTACTTTAGAGACTGGGAATCCAACATCAAGGCAGCTGGCAGAGTCATTGTCTCGTAAGAGTCCATTCCCTGGTTTACAGACATCACTCTTTTTACTGTGTTCTTACATGGTGGAAGGGGCAAAGAAGCTCTCTGGGATTTCGTTTTTATAAGAGCACTAATCCCATTCATGAGGACAGAGACTTCCATCACTTCCCAAAGGCCACACCTCCAAATACTATCACAGTGGGAACAGCTAGGAAACAGATTCTCCCCTAGAGACTCCAGAAGGAATGCAGCCTTGCTGACAAATTGATTTTGGGACTTTTCACCTTCTAAACAGTAACATAAAATGTGTTGCTTTAAGTCACTAAATTTGTGGTAATTTGTTATAGCAGTAGTAGGAAACTAATGCAGGCATTATGATCATTATTGTTGCTATTGTAATAATTATTTTAATGTTAGAAATATTTAGCATAAATGGACTGTGCACCAGGCTAATCTTTGTTATTAAATCATGCATTTGCATAATGAAAAAAGAAAAGTTGCATGATAGAAATAAAGGGATTTATATTTTACCATGGAGGAACAAACTTCCACATAATTATCAGGTACAGAATTTTAAGTCAGGTGACATTAGAATTTCTTGCCATAGAGGGATATGTAATAATATGCAATAAGATGTATAAAATTATTTGCCGTACTAGGCTGTAATGTTAGTCAGGGAAAAAGAATGGTTTAGAGCTGATTTAAAACTCTAATTCTTCCCTTAATATATTTGAGGATATTTCAAAATGATGATTGACTATAAGGAATTTGACTGAACTCTCTGCTGAATGTTTTTTCTAGGTAAAGACATTAGAATTGGAAGGTTCTAAAACTGAGGCATGCTTATAAATAATGCACTCCATACATTGATTAAAGCTGTATGTTAATGGGCGTGGCGCAGAAAAATGGAAGGCAGAATGTAAGCAATGTACTGGCTTTACCCAGCCTTTGTAATGTATGCAGTCCCTCCTCTTCTTGGCTGCCAGCGCCTCCGGCCATGACTATTTTGTCTTTCTTTCCCTCTCATTCTCCCTATTTTTCTTCAGTGTATGTCTTACTATTATTCTGTTAGTGAACTTTGCACAGGGATCTGACTACATTACCTATTGGTATCTGCATTGTATTTGAACTTACATGTATGCTCTTCAGATGGAGTTGGGTGAGCAAGATTCACCAATACTCCTAAGACAAAAATAATGACAACAACAAAGTTGATTGAGTGGCCAGACTACTCTTAGAGATTGCTGAAAAAAAAATTATCTAGAATGTTAGGTAGAGAACCCACAAATTAATCAAAGTATTACAGCGGGGATCTGGCCAGATCGCTGGGCAGAGCAGAGGGACCCCTGAGAGTTGCCGGAAGTGCTAAAGGCAACCCGGGATTGAAGTCAAAGCCAGTTCCGGCTTGATAGATGTTTACTCCACACCCCAGAGTAAACATAAACAGGTTAGCGCAGGTGGTGACATAGCCAGAGAAAGTTTGCACAGAGCATTAGTGAGCTAAAAAGGCACAACACACATGTACAGTGTGGGTTAACATGCAGATGCCCTACCCTGGGCAAAGACCCTGTGCAACTCACAGCCAATACAAGACATTAGCCTGTATTCGCTGGGAATTTGGATGGTTCTGGCATGCATAGGATTTTCAGCCCAGATTTTTTAATGGAGACTTGGCCATTTTTCCTACCCTTTGCTAGCCTAGTCAGGGGTCGGAAGCCCAAGTGTCCCAGGGCCAAGAGGCCCTGGACGCCACATAGCCAGGCAACAAGCCCCTGGTCCCCTCTGGTGGACGAAGCAGTGGTGGCGCACTGGCACTGCGAGGCAGGGTTCTCAGTCTCTGGCCATGCACATGGACGTACCAGCAAGCCCACCGCCACCGCGATGGGGAGCAGGCAGCGGCAGGAGGAAAGGGAACTGCGTTGCTAGTAAGAATTGTATAGCCTTTAAATTGTATAGCTTTTAAATAAAAGATTTCTTTCCTCTTTCACCAAAACCTGTCTCCAGAAATCATTGGTCCTTGGCCTCAGAACCCCAGGTGGCTGTTTGGTAACAAAAGTCTTCAAGAAACAATATCTTGAGGTTCAAAACTGCCCTTGACTTCATCAAGTGGGCAATCAAATAAACACATTGATTATTTTATATCCACCAGTACTTTTGGAATGAATTAAAATAAATTAGACTTATTTCCCAGTAGTATAAAAATCAATCATATTTTGTGAAGTGTGGTTAGGGTACCATTTGTTTTATATGAATACTCAGGTCTTCTAGCTACAATTTTTTCCTTCTCTATCAGGCTGTTTCTTTATTGTCTTTACTATATATATTTTTTTCTGATTTTTACATAAAACTTCTGTGGCTTTAAAATAAAAATTATGTTACATAGTGTATTTGGATCATTAGTAGGAACTTTTCTGTAAAATCAACAATTAATGCAAATGCATGGCCAAGATGTCTTTACTACTTTATGAAGATACTCTTTACTAATTCTAAGTGCAGCATGTTTCTTAATTGAACTAGATTTATTCCATATGGATTAATTTGTATACATAAAGAAATTTTACTTTAATCAATTGGAGAGCTACTTAAATTTGAATTCATTTTCATTTGAAGGTAGGTGTATTTTATCTCAGAATATATGCAGTTAATTATAATATTTTCTGGCCCTGTAAAAGATTCCATTTAAAAATATTCTGAGTATCAGCCTGTGGCCATCTGCCTCTGAATGTACTGTAGTCACATCCAAAAGGATTAAGTAGATTGCCTAACTAATAGTTCAAGACACAGAGCATGGATTTTGCCCCCAAATTCTCTACTTCCGAAGACACTTGAATGTTTTTATTATACATAATAACTAAACAAATGTTATAAAATAAATTGCTTTTGTTTCAGATGTTGATAATAATGTTGATGTTGGCAGTAATGAGTGGATAAAAATGATATGTTCACTTTTATTTTCTAACTTGACTTCATATGAGTAGGCATGTAGTAAAAGCAATTTACTTTCATAGGATTTAAAAAACATCTTTGTTATTTCTCTTTCTGGAGCAGTCACTACTAGTTGAATATTGACTGTAAAGCAATTGTTTTTTTTCCCAAATAAAACTTTAAATTAATTTGATCCTTGGTGTTGATTGTTGTTAAACACTTATTCTACTAGCAATATTATATTCTATACATCTAATGAGAATACAATATTACATAAAACATTGGTTTTTCATAAAATAAAAATTGATTTTTCAATTTATGTTTTCCACTGCATCAGGCAAATTGAAAATGGCTTGCTATATTAAAGTGAGTTTTATGTAAAATATTTTTAAAAAGAAAATTTTAGAGCTTTATAATAATTTCAAAAAGTAAAGATTGAAATAATTTTTAAGCAATCCATATTTTAGATTGTAAATTGAGTAAGTTGGTTATACAGAAGGGGAAAATATACCCACATTCAATTAAAACCAGGGAGATTAGTTTCTATAACATTTCTTTTTCCTTCTTTCTTTCTATTTTTTTTTTTTGCTCCATTCCCAGGAGACAGAAGAAAAGGAAAAGTGAATATTTCCTACAAAATCACAGTCAGTTCTCTGAATTCAATGCTACCAAAATATGTAATCCATTGCAAGAGACCCCAGCAAAGTCATTCAGAAAATCTAAAACCTCCTTTTCTTTATGAAAGGTATTACTTCTGTAACATCTTCAAAGAAGCCAAATTCTCATCCCTTTTGCACTTGTAAACCCCACACTTAGAGGATATATTCTGAGCAACAAACCCAGTAAAAAAATGGGTCTCTACTATTAAAGTGAAGGAAAAAAAATGTAACCATGAATTACATAGAAAAGATAGATATACATTTATTTGTATTTATATAAGTATTTACTTATATGTATGTTTAATTATAAACCAAAAATATGAATGCATTTATATATTTTCAATAATTTCATTTGGAATATAGGCATTATTTTAATTTATATTCAATACCAAGGCACAAAATGATACAGAATTTCAGTTGTCCAATTTTTTCAGAACTACCAGTAAACTATTCAAATATATAATGTTCAATAAATGACACATGTATGTAATAATTTTGTATTTCTGATAGGCTTAGCATGTAAAGTGCTTAGTTATTTGTGATTTGTCCAAACATGTAATTTTCTTTTAGCAATGCCCTTGTTTTTTTAAATATTGTTTCCTATTAATAATAGGAGTTAACATTTTGAAATGAAGAATGAATTGAAGCTTTAAAAAATTGCATATGATTTACAATTTCAAATCTTTAAAAATTTTTTTTTATTTTAATTGTTGTTCAAGTGCAGTTTTCTGTCTTTTACTCCCATCCCAGCCTACCCCCCAGTGCTCCCCACCTCCTTCCCGTTTCCACTCCCCTAGTTTTTGTCCACGTGTCCTTTATACTTGTTCCTGTAAACTCTTCCCCTTTTCCCCTGAAATTCCTCCCTTCTCAGCTCTGGTCATTGGTTGACAATGTACAATTTCAAATCTGACATTTAAATAGGGCTATACTATTCAGAATATGTTCTCTCACTGCATGGTTTAGGTTTGAAGTATAAACCATTGTTCATAATCTTACACATTCATTAAAATGTCTTATTGCCATCCTAAATAGAACAGATCCTTATGATTGTGAAACATATGTAGTTAATTGGCTGCGCAATTGTGGTAAACTGTTTAGTCAAAATAAAGGTGTATTTCTTTTTGGAAATACTGAAATTATCTCAAGACATTGCAGCATGTATTTTATGGTGGTTATTAACTATGCATTTTTCTCATATGGATTTTTCTTTGTGATGCTGATTTTAACAAAATATAATTAATAAGTGACATTTCTGAATGGCAGTTTCCAACTGTCTTGGATTCCTTTCTAGAACTGTTTATTACTCAAATGTATTGTTCATATTCCATGTTCTTGGGCTCTTAAAAATATTTATTTTTCAACTATTTCCATGTTGGTTAAAGAAAAGGATTATTGAAAGGCCCATGGCATGAAAGATCATATGACTTAAAAGGTAGTCAGTGATTTATGACATTGTTACCACCCATCATTGAGTAAATGAGGCTTGAAACTGACTAATGTTTCTCTTCATTTTATTTGTTGGAAGCATTTATAACTTCCTCCAGGGAATTTTATTGCTGTGTTGTAGAGCAGTATGGAAAAAATATCTAGAACTGTTACTTGGTTTTAATTACATTTGAGAAGCAATGCTTTGGACAGTATTATTAGGAATACTTGCGACTTAGTGAACTTTGTACTTTTGGACAACACATGTACTGATAAAGGCAAAAATAGAATCAACAACAAAATCCATTTCAAATCAATATTTATTCAAATGATCAATTAATCATATTTTATTTTTCTATACCTATATTTAATCATAGAAAGATAATTAGGTTCTCCCAATAATTTTCTTAGAGAAACTTGAAGCCAATTCACAGTTGACTCATAACAATTAAAGATACTTCTTCAAGGCAAAAAACATTGTGGGCCAGTGTGACTCGGAAAGGATTGCATTCAAATCTGATACATAAAAATAATAGATTAAATACATAGCTAAACTTAAGTAAAAGAAAGAAAATTACAGTGTTTCAGAGATAGAAAATTATAGTGTTTCAGAGAGAAAAAGAAAATTCAGAATAAGAACAACAGAGGATAATTTTGAAATAATAAGTAATAAACCTTATATAAACTTTAATGTTGAGTCTGAGGATTTAACATTCATTTCCAGAATGGATTTAGGCTACAGGCTCTAGAAACAAGCCATGGGAAGTAGTGACAAAATTTTCTAACCACCTAGAACCTGGTGAGAAAAATATAGAAACTTAGTCTGTTTTCACTCATATGTTTGGGATATGTATTACTCTACAAGAATGATGAAGAAACCCAAAATAAAGAAACTCAAATCAAGCTTGGAACCATTAAAAATATAGAGCCCTGTGCAAAGTCACCTGCAGGCCTGCATCATGGAGACAGTTCTACAACATGGAACTCAATGGACACTTTACACTGACACTATGTAAGACACAAGAAGAAATGACCTGGGCTTGATAAAGAGGCTTACAGAGAAGTATGTTTAAAATTATCAAAGAGAAAAAAATGGAATAGAAAATAGCAGATGTTGAGAAAGTCAGATCACGTGCACAGTTGTTCAACACTCATTGGCTTCATAAGAATGGGCCTTGGGCCTGGAAATTTACCAAGAGATAAAGAGCCTTACATCCTGTACTGGGCTTGCTGCCTTGTAAGGGGAATCTCTCTCTATTTCAGATTCAGTGTGTATTCCTTTGTCCTGCTGAAGCAGTGTGTCATATGGCAACTGGCTAAACCTACAACCATATCCGTCTTCCTCAGAGCAGAAGTGGGGGTTCTTCTGATGTGGTGCAAGAAGGAGAGACCTGTGCAGGCCAAATGTTGGGTGCTGCTGCTAGGACGGATCTGCTGGAGGAACTGCTGACACGTACTACTGAAGCTGACCTTGATCTGTCTCCTCTCTATGAATCAAACATCATCCATCCAGTGTTTGAATCTGATGTGTTTGCCTTCGTGACTCTGACACCAAGATCAGTGGGCAGAACTGTTTCAAGCAATAGATGCCTCTTAGTCAATCAGAGATCAGCATTAAAAAGAAACAGGCAATTTAATGGAGCACAACAACAAGAAAACCCCTGAAAATAATTAATAGAATTAAATTTAGAACAATAGAATTATATTAACAAACAAAAATCCATGTTGTCATGATTTTTTATCTTTTAATATAAACTATACTTGAAAAACAATTAAAAATGACAAAAAAAGAATACAATGGAACTGTAGAATAATACAGCACAGTTAAAAAGAATAACGAAGAATTTAAATATAGGTCTGAGGAACTTACATGGAATTCAATGAAAAGAAATTCAAGATACAAAAAGTAAATTGAGTATTATGCATGCTAGTAAGCATTTCAGAGAGAGAAACTTGAGACAACAGTAAAATAGCAGAGTATCAAGTGATGATAGTAGAGAGCTATTTTCTTTTCAGAGTTAAAGAAATTCATGAATTTTTAGATTGAAGAAGCCCATCAAATTCTAACCAGAATTTAAAAGGTCAAAGTCATTCCACTCCTTAATGCATTATAGTGAATTTGCAAGACACTACAAACTTAAAATTCTATGAAATAGATGATAGATTCCTTATGGAAGAACAATAATTAGAGAAGACTTCTCATTAGGAAAAATTAATGTCAGAATATTATGGGCTAATAACTTTAAAGTACTAAAGTAAAACTGTTGTCCATTTCAGATGAAGTGTTCACACATCATCCCTTAAGAATTATGGAAGAAAAGTAGGGTTATGCAAGAATTAGTGATTAACAAAGAAACCATAAAATACTGGTATATTTAAATAAGAATTTACTGAACAATTAATAATAATGAACAATGGACTGCCTAGAAACAAGATAACATTTGAATTAAGTTATTGGGGAAATAAAATGTGGCAAAGCAGATTTAAAGTAAACTAACATCCTTGTATTATACAAAAGAAGTTAAAAGAAAATTAGGGAGATTTTGTTAAATTAAGCATGCATGTTAAAACCTATGGGACCCTGAACAACTAGAAAAAAAAATGTAAAATTTCTAATATTGGAAAGGGTGAAGCAGAGGGAAACAAAAACTGGAACAGTCCAATAAAGAGCAGGAAAATAATTGGTATAACCACTCTCAAATGAATTGAAAATATCTAATAAATTATGGAATGTACATAATTAATAACCAAATACTTTTATTTTTCTAGATGTAGACTAGAAACTTATATTGAATGCTAACAGACATAGAGAAGGATGTTTTTGTTTAATTCCTTCTTTTTTGTTATAGAGAGAAACTGGAAATAATATAAATATGCATTAGGATAGAAATAAAGTGCAATTATTTATCATTTAAAGCATAATATAACAACTTAAATTGTTAATACTTTATCTGAGAATGTAGATCTAGATAGATTTTAAAACAATATATAGAGTTAACCATATTATTTTTGGTTTCTAGTCTGTCGTTATAGTTGACTACAAACATAGTTGTTTAAACAAGATGAATGTATTGTGTTGTAGTTCTTTAGGTCAGGGATCTGATAGAGGTCTCATCAAGCTAAGATCAACATAATGTTAGGACTGTTTTTTTCTGTAAGCTTTTGACTTTTCAGTCATTGGGAACATTTAATTGCATGTAGTTGTAGGACTGTTATGTCCAATTACTGGCTTTCTATCAGTCTTCTTGGTGGCTGCCAAATTCCCAGAGCCCTTTCTCTGGTCTTTGCACATAAGCCCTACATCTCAGAAGCAGCAATAGTGTCCAGTTTTTCTCACATTACTATCTTAAGATTCAATCTTTTTTGCTTTTGCATCTCTAGACTACAATTTTAAGGATTCCTGTAATTAGATTATACCCACCTAAATAATCTAGGATATTCTTCCCATTTCAAAGTCCTCAAACTTCATCAGAACTGCAAAAGCTCTTTTGCTCTGCTTGGTAACTTTCACAGGTTCCATTGTATTGGGCATGGACATCCTTGGAGGCCATTCCTCTGCCTACCATGTAGTCCAACCTCTGGCCTTCAAAGGTTCACATCAATCCCAACTATAATTATCCCCACTTCAAGGTCACTAACCAATTACACCATCAACTCAGAGTCCAGTATCATCAATGTTTCATCATCTCAAAAGATAAACAAATCATCATCTAAATAATCTAAATTAGGCATCTAAATTAGACTCACTGAGAGTGAGTCTCAGTATAATCCATCATCCATAATCGCTTTCCATTTGTGGACCTATGAAACTAAAGAAAGATGTCATATGTTGGAAAAATGTAATGGTAGGACAATAAAAGAATGAGTTAATATATTAGTCCAAAATACAAGAAAGTGGAAGAAAAACTTGAGAAACCGATGTCAGGTAATTCTGAAATTCAGCCGCACAAACTCCATTCAAGCCCTAGAAATAATCGTTTTCTGCATGCACTCTCCCTTCTGGTTTAACCTCTAGTCTCTGAATCATCCTTCCTTTTTTACAGAAGGTAGCATGTCTTGGCAGCTCAGTAGTTTATCAGCTGGTCCTTTGCTGTTGGAATTTTGTGAATCTGACACCTTTTATGTTATGTCCTATCTTTCTCTTTCAGTTCAGCCTGGCTGTGTTTCTACAGATAGAAAATTCTCAAGGACCTTGTGGTCTCCCACATATGGCATAGAGATTCCCTCCATTAAAAAAACAGACTAGTCAATTCATAGATCTGTCCTAGATAATTCAGTGTGACAGCATTAACTTTTGTGGAATAGTTTAAAAACTAATTAATGTTATACATTATTGTTTCATAATAGGTATGTAGTGAAATAAAAAAACAAAACATGACAAGGAAGGGTACACAGTGAGTTCATAATGGAGTTATATATCTGCAGAAGAAGATTTGATGAAAAATAAAAAACAAGGGGTATCTTTTAAAAGCTCTTTACTTTTATGTGAGTCTTCTGCTTGAAAATACTTCTAAAGCAAAATCATATTGGCCTTGGTTAATTCTCGATGGTAGATACATAGCTGTTTGTTACATTAGTTTCTGTTATTTCACATAATTAAAAAAGTTACAATGAAATATATGAGAAGACAATTCTTTGGGGAGTTGTTCTGATAAATGGATTTTAGGTCGACAGCCTTACAAACATCTCAGTTGAGCATTCAACAGCTGAACAGTGGGCTTTCTGAATTCAGCCAAAGTCTCTAAAGATGCCATTTTGCAGAGACAGAAGGGCAGGTAGGCAGTGTCCAACATTTAGCATATGCTTCTCTGTGGAGTTTGGAAAATGCTTTGTAGGTGTCATTTTTACATGGTGATAATTACAGAAATAGACAGTGGTTATTAATCTCCCAGAATGCCATCATTTCTCCCATATACATTTGTGAAACTGCTCCAAAATTCTATTTAACTTTTCAAAAAGTCAGTATATTAACCCTTTACATTTCTCTTAATTAGGTAGAACTAGTAATATTTTACTGGTTAGAGATACAATTTTATTTTTTATATCTAATGAATGAAAATAATTAAAAATTTAATGTCCACTAGTGAATGTTCTAAATACAGGGTTTGGCAAAAGTAGACTTAGAGTTGTTTATATGAAAATTGATATAATTAATACACGACAATACAAGAATAAACTTTTGGGTACTCACACCTGTAAACCTACTTTTGTCCCACCTGGTTTATAAACATGATGCATTTATTTCTTCTAATAAAAATTAATGATTAATAGAGATTCCATATTTTGCTACTATTCATATGACTCAGTCCCCTTACTACTGTAATAACCAGGGTATATGTGCTCACAGTCTCCATGATGTTTTTTTTTTTCCCCAGAAAAGTTCCTAATGTGGACTAACATTAGTTTTCAGTGAAGGTAATAATGTCCCTTTCAGTAACTCAAACCTGAGAGGAGTTGGAAGAAGCATTTTTTCAGGGGACAGAACAATGAAGCACTCAGTTAAAAAGTAATATAAACAAAACCCAACAACTTATTTTGTGGATATCAAAAAACTGAGTCTAAAGTCTATATAAAGAGGCAATAAGGTCAGAATAACAAACACAGCATGAAGGAAAAGAATAAAGTTGAAGGACTGGTGCTACCCAACTTCAAGACTTACTACAGGCATGCCTTGGAGATATTCCAGGTTTGATTCCAGACTGCTGAAATAAAGCAAATATTGTATAAAGCAAGTCACATGAAACTTTTGGTTTTCCAGTGCATTTAAAAGATGTTTATACTATACTATAGTCTATTAGTGTACAATGGAACAATATCTTTGTTTCCAACATGGAAATATAATGGATTCCTTGGGAGTAGATGACATTACCTAAGAAGGAAATGTAAAGAGAAAAGAGGAGAGGTCCCAGGAGGTAGAACTGAAACACTTGCCGTTCAGAGGGGAGAAGGTAAGAGTGACCCCACTGAAATCCTGAACAGATCAGTAATGAAAAGACGGCAGAAAAATGACCAAAGAATTATGATTCAAAGGCTTTGGATCATAATTGTTTTATGAGAAAAATTTTCCACATTTTTAAGAAGCAAAGAAAGCTTTCCAATTCCAAGTATGGAGAAATGTATGTCATTAAAGTTTTCATGGTATATTTAAATACCAAAATGTCAAAATGAAATTGCCACTGGTAATATATGTCACAATGTTTTTGAACTGAGTAAATCCTTACTACTCTCTTTGTTAACAAGAGGAGACATGCAGTTTAATCATGATTAATGATAATCCTCAAGCTTAAATAATTAGTGATAGTTTCAGAACCAGAACTCGGCAATTCTGACACTCAGTCTAGTATTCTTTTCACTGTAACATCCAGACTCTGTTCTAAATTGAAAGTCTTCCAAAATCATGATGTTTACTCTGTGTCAAATAACTTCTTTTTTCAGTTTACCTACTAGGAAATTTGCTAGGAAGTTTAACAATTATGTATTTAGTTAACTTAGAAAATTGTTTTATTAATTTTGTAGCATAAAAAGAATAATTGTCACTTATTAGAATTGATGAGTTCCTTTAACATGGTCATTGGTACACTATAGAAAACTTGAAAGCAGCTCTGATGCAGACGATTTTATAAAGAAAATACCTGGAGCTATTTTGAAACTCAAGGGGTAATTCCTATAAAGTTAGGAATCTAAACATCACTCTTAGTGGCTCTAGTTTTGAATAAAACTCGGAACAAAAAGGCATTTGCTAGAATAACAAAATGCTTAGAGAATTAGCTTCTGAGAGGTCGCTGGTAGAAAAAGTGAATTCACTCTCCTATTTATATGAGTTTAAAATAATTTTCATTTTATCAAGTCAACCCTCTTCCTAAAGACATATAATGTGATAATAAATCCTAGTAATATAGTATGACACTTAAAATGTCTGATTATTTTAATGAATAATAGCTTGACCTTGGCACCATGGACATAAAAATAACTATTCTAAGATACTGAAAAACATGTTAGATTAATGCAATAAAATCATAATAACATAAGAAATTTATATTGCTTTAGACACATACCACAAAATCCAAAGACATGCTTTTACCATTAAAAATACCTTTAGTTACGAATATAAAAATTTTTCTAGTTCAAGGTAGTCCCTGATTAATTATACACTAATTGCTGTGCTTTTAACAGTGTGCATTTAAAAAAATTCTATGAAGAACTAAGGACTTTTTGAACCTTTTTTCTTGCTTTTTAAAAATTTTTATTATTAATTACAGTTTACACAAAATATATTATTTTCAAGTGTACAATGTAATGCTGAGACATTTATATAATTTATGAGATTATCACTCCAATAAGTCTAGTATCCATCTGACACCATATATTGTTATTACAATATTATTGACTATATTCTTTTTTTAAAGATTTTATTTATTTTTAGACATAGGGGAAGGGAGGAAGAAAGAGAGGGAGAAAAACATCTCATGCGACTGGGAATCGAACTGGAGACCATTTTTCTCACAGTCTAGTGCTCAATCCACTGAGCCACACCAGCCAGAGCTACTGACTATATTTTTATGCTGCATTTTACATCCCCACGACTATTTTTATAACTGGGAATTTGCGTGTCTTAATCCCTTTACATTTTTCACTCATGACCTCAACTCCCCAATTTCTCTAACCCTCCTATGCCCAAGTCTGAAACCACAGTTTTTTCTCTGTATCTATGAGTTTGTTTTTATTTTTGTTTGTTCCTTTATTTTTTAAATTCCACATATAAATGAAATCACATGGATTTGTCTTTCTCTGTCTGACTCATTTCACTTAGTATAATACCCTTTAGGTCCAACAATGTTGCAAATGGTAAGATTTAATTCCTTTTTAAGACCAAGTAACATTCTCTTGTATAAATGTACCACTCCTTTATCCATTTGTTTATTGGTGGACACTTAGGTTGCTTACATATCTTGGATATTATAAATAATGCTGCAGTGTACATATGGGTGTATCTATCTTTTCAAATTGTGTTTTTAATTTCTTCAGATAAATACCCAGCAATAGAGTTGCTGGGTCATAGGATAACTCTATTTTTAATTTTTTGAACAACTTTTGTACTGTTTTTCATAGTGGCTGCACTAATGTGAAATCCTCCCAACAGTATACAATGGTTAGCTTTTGAACATATCCTTGACAATGTTTGCTGATCTATTGAAGATAGCCATTCTGACAGGTATAAGGTGGTGTCTCCTTGTGATTTTTAATTGTATTTTCCTGATGATTAGTGATGCTGAGCATCTTTTCATATGTCTATTGGCCATCTGTATGTTTCTTTGGAGAAATGTCTATTCAGGCCATCTGACCATTTTTTTAAATCAGATATTGTTTTTGGATTTTAACTTGTATGAGGTTCTTATAAATTTTGCACATTAATTCATCGGTGTATCATCGATGAATACATGCACCCATCCCATTGGTTGTCTTTTCATTTTGTTGATGGTTTACTTCGTTGCAGAAAACTTTTTAGTTTGACATAGTCCCATTTGTTTGTTTTCTCTTGTTTCTCTTGCCCAAGGAGACTTATCCAAACAAACATTACTAAGAGCGATGTCAAAAATTTACTGTCTGGGTTTTCTTCTAAGAGTTCTATGGTTTTGGGTCCCATGTAAGTTGTTAATCCATTTGAAGTCTATTCTTGTGCATGGTGTAAGATACAATCTGGTTTCACTCCTTTGCATGCATCTGTCTAGTTGTTTCCAACAGCATTCGTTGAACCTGTTACTTAACACTTTTGTTTCTTTATGCTCCAGAGAAATTTAAAGTACAATCAAGTTCATTATTCAGTTCAAGCTATTGCAGGGACCACAGGTGCTCAATTGAGACATCAGCTTTCTATCAGCCTGTTGTCTAATAATTGCCATACCTCGTCTATTGTAGTGCTATTCACTTCCACAACTTTCTCCCAATAGAGTCACATACTTGGAAATGTCCCTTCTAACAGAAAGAGCCTTGATGTGCTTTGCAGGAAAAAAGTATGCTGAAGTGCAGCAGTTCTAAAAGGAAAGAGTAACACTTTGAAGTAATGACCTGGATAATTAATGATGAATTCCAGTAGAAATCCTATTCCTACTCAAGTACTTGTGACATCCACATTAATACTAAATGAGCCCATCAGAATTAATGTCCTTGCAATAAATACCAAAGGAGTTGAGAGTGATTAGGCTATTATTATAAAGTGTTACACTGAAAGACATAAAAGACTAAGGCTTAAAAGAAAATAGTAGTGATTTGTTTCAGAGACTAGAGCTAGTGCAATGCATATTTTTTAAAAATAATAATGATAGAAAATATAAAGATATTTTGTTCACAATTCAGTCTATTATTTAAATGTAAATATGAGTTGGTCTGAAAATTGTAATGTCCAAATTCCATGAAAGGTGGTAACTATACCCCTACCTCTTATTCTTCATCATCAACCTTACACTTTACATCTTGCATGCCACAGATATAAAGATATAGATACAGATGACATAGATATAGATATATAAAATCTTTAGAAACAATTTTCTTTACATACATCAAGGTTTTATTCTTAAAACAATGGTGTTGTGGTCACCTTACTTTAATATCTAAATAATAAAACCTTAAAATGACTACAGAGTGCTCTAATCTGTTTCACAACCTAAGATTTCACAGTATCCTAAAACCCAGCCAGGTCGGGAAGGGAGATGAAGAGAAGTCCACTGGGAAAAGCCTTTGCCTCCTAACACAACCACAGGAAGTAGAGCAGCTTCCTATTGTTCTATTGTTCTTTCTATTGTTCCCTGTCTTAACTTTTATGGTTCCGTGTAAGGTTTTATTGGGAAAAAGTTGTTTGAAAACAATTTTTTAAGTTGGTTTAGAGAACATTTTCTTAATCAAAATGCCTGAAATGAATGATCTGTTAATATATTTTTATGTAGATATAGGGGTTTGTATGACTTTGTTTTGGTTCTCAGAGTAGATTGAACTGTAGCTTTCAACCATTTTCAAGCTATGAATGGTTCTTGTGTAGATGACCTCAACGCTCACCTAAGTCACTTCATTGTCAGTGAGCTTTCTGAAGTACAGCCTCATAGTATCACTACTTTGCCTCTAAGCCTTCCATTGTTACCCATGCATACAACATAAATTCAAACTTCTAAAAGGACATCTCTCATATTTTACCCCAGAAAAACATTTAATAGGTTTTTAATGGCTAGTATATTAGTAACATACTATACTTATTTGTATTCCCATGTTTTTGGACATTTTGCTTAGAATATTTTTCACTTTGACCATATAGTACATATGCACACAAAAGCCAAGCTCCTGAGTGATTCTGCAAATATATTGAATAAAATGGATAATACCCTGCTTTCCCCTTCCTGCTATAGATTGTATATATTTCTACCAGTGCCACTCACAGATTTCAATATACATATTTCTATAGAATCATATTCTATTACAGTTACCAGTTTGCATGTTTGCTCTCCATATTAGGTACTGGAGGCAGGGCCTGTGGCTTATCTGCCTTCTTCTTCTTCTTAAGTCACTTGCTTTCCATAGAAAACCTGGAACAGAATTACCCAGAGTTGTATACTAAAATGTAGAAGTATGGGTACCACTCTGACTTACAACTAACAACTTCTGGACCAAAGAATAACAAACCATAAATATGAATTTTCAACAAATCAGGCAGGTGATATTTCTACTAACAAAAGTTTAAGAATTACTGCCTCTAAGAATATCTGAGATATATTCATTTAATTAGAGAATATATGTTGATTAAATTAGTAAAATCAAACTCTGTGATTGGGCTTGGATATTCATCCTGAGTGTCAAATAACCTTATTCTTTGTGAAACTGAATCTCATGTGAGTAGCTGTGGATAAAAAGACACCAGCTAGCTGAATAACGTATTCTGCTACAGCTGCTAAGTAATCACTTCTCAGAGCACACAACGACTGTCTCACATAATGGAGTTTACCAAGTTCCCTCAAATAAAGGGAAAGATTCTTTTGTCATTTTTAAACCAATTTTATGATGGTTCAAATTTGTTTCAAAAGTAAGCTAATAATTTGATTTCTCCTTCTCAGGCAGAATCAATAACATGTAGATTGTTTTGTCCAAAAGAGTGACATAGGAAGATATTCAACTCACCTCCTCCCGCAGACCCACTGAATCTAAAGCTACATATGGAACAATGCTTTCTGAAAAAGAGTCTGAAATCCAGCTGAACCTCTCCTTCACATCAGCAAATGAGGAAAGGGCCACTTTGAGGTGGATAGGAGGGACTGAGATGTGGTCCTGCCATCAACCCCACCCCTAGCACATTGAGCCACAATCAGTAAGAAACTCACAAATCTGGAACTTCACCCTTAGGAGAAAAGGATTTATACCCCACATCAGCCACCCTGAATTTTAAGAACTAAACTTGACAGTTGAGCCCCCCAAAAAACATCTGGCTTTGAAAACCAATGGGGTTCATGTCCACAAGACCCAAAGTGCTGTAGTGAACTGAGAAACTGCTTTTAAGATTTTGCCATATGAAATTAGTAAACAATAATATTGAATGTAAACTGTAATTTAAAAAAAATTTAAATTAAATTAAAAAACAAACAAATGAATAACGGGCTTGCTTATGATCTTACGTTTCTCAGAGCCCAGTGCAGAAGTGGCCATCTGAAAAGTGCCCAGACTATATGCAATAGAAAATCATTTGCTAATTTTAAAGCATCAGCCAGTGAAGCAGGGGCTTGTTGCAATACTCCCCTGGGAGAAAGGCACTAGTGTGTGCCATTTCTTTATTCTCTCTCTACCTTGCTAAAGCCAGCTGATGGCATTTTTTTCCTAGCAGGTGCCATTTTACCCTCAAACTAGCAGGCACCATCTTTGTACTCTCCACCTTGCAAAAGGCAGGTGCCATCAATTTTTTCCCTTGGCAGGTATCATTTTAGCACTCACCTTTTGCCATGCTCCACAATGCTAGTATCTCCCAAAAGGGAGATTTTACACATGTTTGATGCGATAGTTTTTGCTATGCTGCCCAGGGGACACCCTTCAATTGCCCGGCCCTGGAGGCTAAGGGGTAGACTGGGACTGTAGCAATCAGAGACAGTTCCTGGCAGACTACCATCCCCAGGGCACTACAAAGATAGCAGATGATATCTTACCCCTAGTCTTTCTATGAAAGAAGCCAGTCTACATGCCCAGGAGCTTTGAGCTAAGGAGTAGGCTTCTGGTCCGGCATACTTCTAGAGGCCTACAGAGCTCCTCTCAGGGTCTAGCTTCTGGTGGACACAACCTTTGTATCTTCTTCTGCCTTGCTTCAGCTTGCCAGTATCTTCCAAAAAGAAGTTTACACCACTGTTTGGTGTTCCAGTTTTTAAGTTGTCACCAGGAGATACCATATGGTCTAGCTCTGGTGGCCAGTGGGGCTCATGCTCATGGGTCCCACAGAACTGTAAGCAACAGAGAGAGTTCTTCAGTGACTACCACCTCTGGGCAACAGGAAGAGGTAACAGACCCAGGAGCTCAGTCTTTCTGTGAAGAAGGCTTATTAGCTTATTATCATAGGAAGCCATCTAATTAAACACAAACACATATCAAGGGCTGACTGGAAACTTTTACAGACTTGGAAAGCAAGTGCTATCTTTTGCACTTTCTCTCTACAATGCACCAGAGTGCCTGTGCATCTATCTCAGAGGGGAGCTCTTACACATTCCTGGTGTAATGTTTTTGTGGTTGCCACACAGGGGACACCTATTCATTGCCTGGCTCTGGTAGCCATGGGGGCTTCTGTTCCTGGGTTCCATGGGACTATAACAATCAAAGAGACAACTCTTGGCAGGCCACCACAGACTGCAGACTGAAACAATCTGTGTCTTTCTGCCAAAGAGGCCTATTTATTTGTCCTGAAGTTTTGGACTGTGGAGCAGGTTTCAGGTGTGCCACACATCTTGAGGCTTCCAGAGGTGGTCTCAGAACACACAGGCCACAGGATGCCATCTTTGTGTTCTCCTCCTGCCTCACTACAGCTTCCTAGTATCTCCAGGAAAGAGCTCATACACTCATCTGGAGCCTTGATTTTTGCAACTGTCATTCAGGAGACACCTCCTGATTGCTTAATTTGAAAACCAACAGGGTTTTTGATTGCATTCACATTTTTTAAAAGTTGCTTCTTAAGGGTTTGGCTTCCAGACATCATCAAACTAGGTGTTGACTCAGATCCTATCCTTTGGGACACTAACGGATCTTGGCATGCTTTCAACAACTGGAAGATATTAAAACTAAAATAGGCTGGCCCTGGCCAGGTAGCTCCAGTTGTTGGAACATCGTCCCATATACCAAAGGCTTGTAGGTTTGATTCCCAGTCAGGCACATATGGAAGGCAATTGATCGTTGTCTCTCTCTCTCCCTCTCTCTCCCTCTCTCTCTTCTTTCCCTTCTCTCTAAAAATCAGTGAATGTGTCACTGGGTGAAATTTAAAAAAGTAGATTGCTTGGGCAATTACAAAAGATAGACAACCGACATTTAGGGCAAAGTTTATGGTTCACCTCAACACAAGTCCAATCCTTCAAGACTGAGAGAGGTGGCTGTTTCATCCAACACATACAAACAAACAGAAAGTCAAGCAAAATGAGAAAACAGAGACACAAATATGCTACAAATGAAATAACAAGTAAAACCTTAGAAAAATTACATTAATGAAACAGAGATAAGTAACTTAACTGATAAAGATATCAAGGTAATGGTCATAAATATGTTCACCAAACTTTAGGGATGAATGGATGAACACAGTGAGAGCTTCAACAAAGAAGACAGAAAAATATAAGAAAGTACCAAATAAAAGTCACAGAGCTGAATAATACAAAAAATGAACTGGAAAATAACAGAGAGGATTCAAGAGCACACTAGGTGAAGTAGAATAAAGGATCAGGTACATTGAAGACAGGGTATTGAAACACACAATCAGAACAGAAAAAACATATATATATATATATATATATATATATATATATATATATACTTATTTATATTTAAGTGAGCATAGCTTAAGGGATTTATGGAACATAATCAAGCAGGATAACATCAGGCAATATTAGTATTATGGGGCACCAGACAGTAAAAAATGAAGAATAAAAAATATATGACCATCACAATAAATACAGAAAAAACATTTGACAAGATAAAACATCAATCAATTTATCACAAAAAACTTTCAATGAAGTGGATATAGGGGAATGTACATGATAAAAACAAGGAACATATATGACATACATGAATGAATTTAGCACACAACTAACATCATAGTTAACAGTGAAAAGTTAAAACTTGTTCTTTTAAGATTAGAAACAAGACAAGGGTGCCAACCTTCATTCAATATAGTATTAGAAAACTTAGCTAGAGCAATTAGGCAAAAAAAGAAAGGAAATACATACAAATTGGAAAGCAAGAAGTACACTGTCACTATTCATAGAAGACATGGTATTATAAGTAGAAAACACTAAAATTATAGCAAAAAAACTAGTAAACAAATTTAGTAAGGCTGCAAAATAGAAATGCAATATGCAAAATTTGTTAATTTCTGTACACTAACAATGAACCATCAAAAGAGAAATTAAGAAAACAATTTCATTTTTAATCACATCAAAAAGAATAAAATAGCTAGGAATAAAGTTAACAAAGGAGATGACAGACTTGTTTTTGAAAAACTGTAAGACATTGATAAAAGTAAATGAAGAAGACACAAATAAATGGGAAGATATTCTGTGGTCATTGATGGAAAAAATTAACATTGTTAAAAGGTCTCCAACAATCTACAGATTCAATGCAATCCCTATCAAAATTTCAATGGCATTTTTTACAGAAATGGAACAAATAATTCTAAAATTTGTATGAAATCACAAAAGACCTCAAATAGCCTATGCATTCTTCAAGAAAAAGTACAAAGTTGGAGGTATCACATAACTTGATTTGCAAATACGTTACATAGCTATAGTAATCAAAACTGTAGGGTATTGCCATAGAAACAGAAATGTAGATCAATATAACAGATCAGAAAGCCTAGATGTAAACCCATACATATATGGTCAGTTAATTTATGACAAAGGAGGCAAACATGTATAATGGGAATAGGACAGTCTTTCAATAAGTGGTGTTGAGAAAACTTGACAGCTACATGCAAAATAATGAAATAGATTTACTATCTTATATACCATGTGCACAAATTAACTCAAAATAAATTAAGAACTTGAACATAAGATCTTACACCTAAAACTTCTAAAAGAAAACATAGGTAGTAGTAAGCAACTTGACATCAGTCTTAGGTACAATTTTATGGATCTGACTTCAAAAGAAAAGGCAACAAAATAAAAAAAAATAAAGAAGTAGGATTATAGCAAACTAAAAAAAATACTGCACAACAAAGGAAGTCATCAGCTAAATAAAAAGGCAACTGTCTAAATGGTAGAAAATATTTGCAAATAATACATCCGATAAGGTCTTAATATCCAAAATAATTAAACAACTCATACAATGCAATAGCAGAAAAAAAAAAACAAATAAAAAAATGGGCAGAGAAATCTGAGCAGGCATTTTTTTCAATGGAGATGTACAGATGGCCAACAGATACATGAAAAGATGCCCAACATCACTAATTATTAAGCAAATAAAAATCAAAACAATAATGAGCTATCACTTTACCCCTGTTAGAATGGCTACTATGGAATCTAATGAACAAACTGAATTAACAAACAAAGCAGAGAAAGACTCATAAAGGAAGAGCAGATGACGGCTAGTTGCAGGGAGGTTAGAGAGTAAAGGTTTGAGCAAAAAGGTAAAAGGACTCATGGACATGGTCAACTGTTTCAATTGCTGGGGGGAGACAGGCATAAGGGGATTAAATGATAATGGAAAAATACAATAAAGACTAAATTTAAAAACAAAGGATGGCTATAAGAAAAAATAGGATGGGAAAATGTGGAGAAAAGGGAAACCATATGTATTATTGGTGGGGCTGTTAATTGGTGCAGCCACTATAAAAAATAGTATGAAGTTTTCCCAAAAAATTAAAATAGAACTACCACGTGATCCAGCAATTCCACTCCTGGGCATTTATTGGAGTAAAATAAAAACATCAATTTAAAAAGATGTATGCACTCTCGTGTCCTATGCAGCATTATTTACTATAGACAAAGTATCAAAACAACCTAAGAGTTCATCAGTAGGTAAATGGATAAAGTTGATGTAAAATACATGTACACACACACACACACACACACACACAAGGGAATACTACCCATTCATAAAAAGGATGAATTCTTGCCATTTGCACCAACACTGATTGACCTTGAGTGCATTACGCTAAGTGAATAAGTCAGAAAAAGACAAACACAGATGATATCTCTTCCATATGGAATCTAAAAAAACAAAGCAAAAAATGTAGTTCATAAATACAGAGAACAGACTGGTGGTTGCTAGAGAGAATGGTGAAAAGAGATAAAATGGGAGAAGGGGATCAGGTATAGAATTTAATTATAAAATAGGTCATGGGTATGTAATGTACAGCATGACGACTATAGTTAATGACACTATGTTACAGATTTAATGTTGGGAAGTGGGTACATCTTAGAAGTCCTCATCACAAGAAAAAAATTAGTAACTATGTATGTTGATAAATGCTAACTAGACTCATTATGGTGATTATTTTATAATGCATACAAAATTGAATTATTATGTAGTACACCAAAAACTAATGATGTTATATGTCAACCATACCTAAATTTAAGGAAAAATCAATAACATAAGATGCCTCACCTAATTTATTTTTCCTAAGTATCCCCCAATGAAATATCACTGAATTTCTCCAGTAAAATATTTTGTCACCAGTAAATACAACTTTCATTTAGTTTCAGTAACATAGGGCTTTATAGGACTCTGTCTTTATCAAAACATGGCACAAACAGATGCTATTCTCCCTTAGTAAGGGCACTTCCCAAAGAGTATTTTTTTTTCTTTCTATCCTTTACCTTAACAACCTTACCTTTGATAATAAATTACCAGTTGTAAGCTAATGTTTTTCTAGTATAAATCTAGTACAACAATTCTATTTATTCATTTTCCTTGCCTTTAAATGCCAGATAAACATCTGATTCAGGTATTTTATCACCACGATAAACACTGTTGATACTAAATCAGACTTAACCATTTACTTATGAAAATAGTTCTATTCTTTTTTACAGTGGCGCTATTTTTTAGTAATCCAAACTTAAAACCTAGAAGGCAGCATACATTCTTCCCTCTTTCTCCTTTTGCCATCATCTGAGAATTTCCAAATTCCACAGCATCTGCCATCCCTCTATTTCCATTCCCAGTACCATCACCACGGCTGCCTGCCCAAATGAACAGAAAGCACTCTCTGCCAGAGGGTATCCTTGTTTCCTGTTTTACTCCACAGAAGCTCATGTTTCTGAAAACTGCCAAAATGAGCTTCTAGAGTAGAATTCTTGTTAAATTGCTCTCTTGCCCAAAGTCGTGTACTTATTCCTTAGGTCCTACATCAGTTTTAGTTGCCTATAATGCTATTATAAGATAATATTCTAAACTTATCTCCTACACATATGCTAAACTCCGGTCAAAATATGTAAATCATTATTCCTGTCCTTTGTCCTTCATTCTCATTTTCAGCCCCAACTAAATGCACTGCTTCTCTCCAGGCTGTCTTCTCCATGTGCCTCAAAAAGCCATTCTCCCTTTTCTTTCCTTTCTCTCTCACCTCACAATTTTTAAGCTCAAATACCTAAGCATAAAATAGTAGTTAAATGGAAATACTGTTTTCAATGTATAAGTGTGTAAGTTAGTTTGAGGGGGTGAGGGGATGGAACTCAGCTCTTTGCAAAGTATCTTGGTTTAGATAAATCAATGCTAGATTCTGGGATTTAACTTTGCTTACCAGTAATAGCCCAGTAACTTCTATAAGCAAATAAGCAACTACCTCACAGTAGAGTCTATCCTTCAGACCTTCTTGCTTTTGAGAGAAGAACTGTTATAATAAGTTTATAACTAAGAAGTAAAAATCTAGAGATTGAGCAATTCTTTGATTTGTTTAGCCATTCATTCTCATGCCAGGCCATGTGGTATTGAAGTGGAGAAAGGTGAACAAGGCATATCCTTGCTGAAGAAGTTCTCAAAGCTCAACTGTCTCCAACAAATATTTCTAGTAAGTCCCCATTGTTTGCTGTTAGTTTATTTTCATTAAAGAGCTAGAGCCTCTATTGCAGGCACAGTGTTCCTTATGTAAGTAAAAGGAAATTGATTAAGAGAATCATATGTCTCTTAGTTCCCAAAGTTAACAGCTTCTTTCAAGAAGTAGGAACCTCCTAAACTAAAGGAGCATTGAGATCCAACCAAACGATTGGTAACAGCAGTGATTTTCAACTGGTGTGCCACAGGGATTTTTAAAACACGCAATACCTGGCTGTTTAGTCAGAAACACTGACCTCTTTTCCCTTAGATCTTCAAATTAAAAACTGACAACAGCCAACACAATAGTCACCTGGTATAAATGAATCAAAAATATGCCTATTTTTGTTAGATTGACAATAGTTACAATATAGTTTTTGGTGTGCTGAAGAATTTTAGTAATTAGTTTATGTATGCTATAAGATGAAAAATGCTGAAAGTTTCTGGTTTACAGAATTGACTTTAAGTCAATTGTAGTTTTTTTCTTTTTATGAATTAGAAAGGTTTCCTGCTATTAAGAACTAATAATCATATCAAAACAGATTTGCACAACCTAGTGATAGTTCAGTACCTAATAAGAATCATCATCAATTATCATCATCATCATCATCATCTGTAAGGTGAAGGGTGACATTTAAATTAGTGCAAATGGGTCAAGTACATGCTAGGCCAAGTTATTAAATAGGGGGACATATTCACAGAAAGATGATCTTTAGTGTGGTTTCTAGCAGAGTATGAAAGTGGTTGTTTTAGGTTTGCAAAAAAAAAAAAGAAGAAGAAGAAGATGAAGAAGCAATTTACAGAGGAAATCCCAAAAGCTAAGAAGTAAATGAAGAGAAATGCAAATTAAGTTTAAGTGAAACATAACTTTATGATTTTTATATTGGCAAAAAAATAGAAAAACGGAATAATGCCAAATGTTAAAGGTGATGCGTACATTACTTGCTTGTGGGAGTATAGATTGATGTAGCCCTTCTGGAGAACAATCTGTTTCCAGTACACAAATTAAGTGTGTGTGTGTGTGTGTGTATGTATATATATATATATATATAGAGAGAGAGAGAGAGAGAGAGAGAGAGACTGACTTAATTTAGCAGCTATGAATTTATAAAACCTCTCAAATTACTCTCTCACAAATCCATAAAGGGGTATATGAAAAATTGTGCATACATTATTTCATGAGGATTATGCAACAATTAGAAATTGATCAAATGTCCACATAACAACATGAACAAACTTTAAAACAGCATTTGATGTGCATAACTTGAAGTATTTGATATTTTACTCTACTTTCAAGTTAACAAATTGGTCTGCCACAGCCATCTAGATATTGGCCGAAAACATGAGGTCATGAGATCTAGGTCAGAGAGACAGAGCTAGTGAATCGTGGTAAAGCAAGCTGCATGGCCGTCACGTTCATACCCATTTCTCATGCCCTCAGTCCAACACGGGCCATCCTGGTGGCCTAGATGACTACATTAACAGTGGGTTTACAATAAGGGAATAAGCTTTTCCTATCTTTCCACTGGACTATCATGAACTCACTGGCTTTCCTCACGTTTGTCCCCTTTTGGTTGCAAGATGAGTCCTCCAGTGTGTATTTAATAAGGAAACACATGGAGGGGAGGTGCCAGCAACAATCTTCCCCTTTTAGTAAAGGAAAGCATCCCAGAAATATGTATATGCCCCTGCCTTCTTCAGAGATAGTCAAATAGCCAGAGAAGTTGAGGAGTTAGTCACATGACTGTTATGTTTGGTATATACTATTTTACCTCAGCAGGGGCATATAGCTGTGTACAATAATGGTGCAGTCTTGTTAGCAGGAAAGAAGCTATCAAAAAAAAAGTGTGGGTGATTTTCAAGGTATGCCACGTATATAAATGAAGATAATTCAAGAACTGTGGGAAAAGATAATACAAGAGTTCAGTTTTACAGATTCTCAGATTATATAATAAGACAATTTAATGTATTCTGCTGTGTGTGTGTGTGTGTGTGTGTGTGTGTGTGTGTGTGATAGAGAGAGAGAGAGAGAACACATATAATTGTCAAGGTCCCTAGTACAAGTCTATTAGTTTATTAGTTTTTGTTCCCCTCACTTCTTTCTTTACTAATCTTCTGACAGAATAACCCTCTTTGGTTGAAAATTAGTTAATAATTATACAACAGTACCTAACTACTCCAGGTATCAGCTCTCTGTGAAGGCATGTGGGACAGAAGCCTCTGACTTAGATCAATTTCTATCCAAAGGGTCAGGAGTCTACCTTCTGTGAAGATGACAGTCTGTTGAAGATGGGTTAAAAACTAATGTCTATTTTACAGTTTTGTGAGGGACTATATTAGGTTTCCTTAATTTAATAAGCTTCATAAGTTTAGTTCTCTTTTTGGACCATCCATTCCTTATTATCTCTTTGTACTTCAGTGTCCTCTAAAATCTAATTCAGAGAAGTTTCTGATATTTCCTCTGACAATACTGTCACATTCCAAGAAACATTCGGGTCTTTTTTTTTTTTTTTAGCCAACTTATACCCTACTTAATAACAGTTTGATGGCAATATGAAGGACAGTTTTTGGTTCATGTATACACGTCGTATGTGTAGTAAATTACCTTATATATAAAATCCCAAATAATTTTACCCAACTATACATATATATATTTTTTTCAATAAACGTTAGTCTATCAGCCAAAACCAAACAGAAGCAATTCAAGTGTTGATTTCAGTTTCTCTAGGAAAATTCCGAAGAGGAGTTGATACATTTTCCTTCACAAAATATTTTCAAATCTATTTTAAAAAATCTCTCAAAGCATTTCAAAAGTTCCACCTTATGTCAAGTACACAGTGCCTCTTGGCAATCTACTTTTTACACTGTTAGTAGATCTGCATTCTTTCTAAAACTAACTCATATATTTTCAGCTCTTCTGGTCCTTGTTTTCATTCATCAACCTTGATCTTCCTAATAATATCAAAGAAAAGTAGAACTTGACAAATCCTTCTTAGAATGACAGTGGCAGCAGGAAGGATCAGGGTTGGAGGGGGAGAGGGAAGTGCCTACTACAGGAGCATGTGAATGTACATGAATATTGGTAGACCTGGATATGTCTGGACAATGACACTTTTCTTCATTATATTAAACAAACAAGGGGTGGTGTACAAGTATTGGAAGACTGAAGGATATAAAAGCCAAAATGAAATGACAATAAAAGAAACAGAAGCAGAGAAGAAGAGATAAGATAGCAACTACTAGGGAAAAAGGAGGAAATAGGGAGGTGCTAATTCAATGTATCCATTGAATGGATACATTCAGTCATGAAAGATAAAAAATTTCTAGAAATCTACTGTGCAATAGTGTGCTGATAATTAACAACATTGCATTGCACACTTAAAAACTGGTTAAGAGCATAGATCTCATTTCTATGTTTCTGGTCTTTAAGCACAATAAAAATAATTATTGTAGCATAAAAAAAAAGCCAGTGCAATAAAAATTTGCAAGTAAGTGGACTCTGTTCTAATTTTTAAGCAAGTGAACAAAATAATTAAAAGTGAATATGAAATATAAATAAAAATTCATATCTGGTACCATAAAAACAAAGGAATTGCAACTCCCATTTATATAAATAATTTTTAAAAGTCCACTCAAAATAATGTATTCTATTTCCAAATTAATATATAATAAAATATTTTGTATTTAAAATATCAAGCTTATAAAAAACACAATAGCCAAAAACAAAGTACTATAACAAAACAGCAAGAATAAATGAACAACAATGCTTCAATAATGCTGATTAAATAAATATAACTGCTTTTCAAGGAGCAGGAGATGAAAACAAGAGGTTTTGAAAAAATAATATTGAGTTTCTTATGAGCTAAGTAGAGTCAAATTGGAAAGGACTGCATGTATTTATTATCAGAAATTTTCTACAATATACTTCTATGTCTAAACATTTATCAATTATTGGAATTTTTCAGCTTTTAGCCCTGGAATATATAGGAAATACAGGTGATTTAACTCTGTAAAAAATACTTTAAGAGAACCCTGTTGTCAAACACATGTTATTAACGTTCAGCAAGATAAAGCAAGTTCCATCAGGTCCACAATGCTTTGTTAATATCTTCTTAACCAAGATGAAGCACCACAAAGAAACTCACATACAGCACTAAACTCACACAGTACATTTCAGACATTCGGACACTATATTGGGAGTTAAATAGAAACTATGTTAAGATTATCCACTATTATCTGTTGATCCATAATGAAGATATCTTTCTGCTTATCCATAACCATTAATTAAAATTTTAAATTTTATTTAAAGGTTCCCAACAGCCCAAGAAAAGGGCCTGGGCTTTGTGTGTATGTGTGTCTATGTGTGTGCTTAAAGGTGGTTGGGAATATAATGCAATTATATTACAAAGCACTAGCTTACAAGAAATAAACATTAAATAACTGAAAATAAGTGTGCTTTCTATAGGTGCTTTTTTCATAATCTATTTTCTTGTATTTACTCTATATACAAGCACTGGAAATTCTCTATGCAGCAGTTAAATAATAAATATATTACTAGCAATGAATATACCTTGTAGACATTTTTTAGGAACAGTAATTATTCCTCATAACATCTAACAATTATATATTGCACTACTGTATTATTTAGTTTTCTTCTTTTGAGACAAAGCAATTTCTTCCATTTCTAGAGTATGCTTTTGGCAGGAAAACTTCCGATGTTGGTTTTATTCTCAGTCCTGCCACCAACATGCTGCACGATGCATTTATATCCTATTTGCCTCAGTTTCTCCCATTATTAAAACAAAATAGTGATGGTTGCCACTTTAAAATTTCACTGGGTTGCTCTGAGGAATAATGAGAATAGTGTGTTATTTTGACAGAATGAGGCAAAGATCTTTGAACATTAAAGAAAATTTAATATAGATGTTTTAAACAGCAAAAACATAACTATTAAGCAATTGCATAACACTTGTTTCATTAAATATTTCTCACCAAAGCCTGTTAGGAAAATTTGGTTATATAGCTCTTTTAAAAAGGAAATTACAATATTCATAGAAAAAAGGCAGTGAGTATATGACACTTGAAAACAAAGCATTACAAACCAAATGGAAACTTTAAAATTGTTTAGACTGAAACCTATTTAACTGAAGCTTGCTTTATTATCAGAAGTGTTAGCATTTCTAAATTTTACTGGAATATCTAAAATTCTTATTAGAAATTCCAGGAAGCTCAGAAACTTCTCAGCACTGTATGTAATGGAAAGAGCAAGAAAATCAATTTCAAGATAAAATACTGCATGTTACTAAACTGAGTACCAAAAGTGACTTTTACTAATGAAGTGTTGAAATGTAATCATTTTAGGAATGAATATTGAAAAAAATTTATCCCACTTTGTTCATTTTTGTTTTCCATTTCCTCCCAGAGACATGAGTGAGTGAGTAAGTGGTCAAAATTCCTTTAATATCCTATTGTCTTAGAGAGAATTTTTTTCTGGAGAACTACTTAGTTCATGGAAAATTAGTCTTTCTCCCAAGAAAAATACGAAACCTAGGTTATTATGGAACTTTGAAATATTTCATTTGAAATTTACATATTTTTTACTTGGATAGTTAAAATTCAAGTGACGTTACTGCTTTATAGTCACACTGGTGCTTTATAACTAAAACCACTTGAAAAACTAGATGATTACTTATTTCTATAAATTGTAATCTGAGATGGTTTTAGATAGTTCAGTTAAGGATACCTAGGTCACAGTTTCTTCACTTCTTACCCAATTTTTAGCTTTCACTTTTCTGTAAAGGCTCAGGAACAATTGAGACTATACAGTTCTACCAGGAATGGAATACAGTTCTATACAGGAATGTGTAGAAACTGAGCAAAGTATATATACAAAGTCAGTTGTGCAACATCTGCTCATTTTTTCTGCTCAATTTTCTTCAAAACCATTTCTACATGATATTTTGTATATTTCCAAAGGAGACATAATCAATAGAATGAAGTTGTGAAATTTTCCTAATAGATTACTTCTCCTAGAGATTATAAGTGCAACTTCATGATTAACTTACTAAAATCATTTAGAGTACTCATTCATGCATACTCTTTAGAGTATGCATTTGTGCTGTTTTTATTGTTATAGTAATGATGATGGTATTTTGCTTTCTGAAAAGACACTTAATAAAAATATTTCACCTACTTAAAATTATTTCTTCCTGTAGATATACATCTGAAGATAGTAGTTCTAAACTAATTCCATTCATATACATAATGTATAATATATAATACATATGAATGAAATTATATGTGAAAGTTTTCCATGATTTGATAATAAATACATCATTTGTTATCACATCTAGCATGTGAATAGGGCTAATGTTCCCATCATGAAATGGAAGTATTCATCAATAGGTTTGATGTATACCTTCTGAGAGGAACACAGTGAAGCAATATCTCAAACTTTTGCTTAAAATAATGTATTTTTTTTCAGTAGCATACTCATTGACTGGTGCTTTCACATCTTTCTACACTGCGTGTTAGGGTTAGTGTGCTGGAGTCAATGCACATCTCTTCCCAACTCCATGTTAATGACGTCACCTGGGGAGCTTGAAGTAGGTCAAGGTGATGGTATACACCAAGAAAATCAGTGAATGATACATATTAGGACTTTTTCTCCCCCAGAGAATGAGCTGTCAGGTTGTACTTTCCAAATAAAAATCCTGGGATCCAATTCCAACATGGGGAGTGGGGAATTCTATAGATACCACGTAATGGTTGGATGCCCTGGCATCAGCTCTCATAATTAGGCACTTTCTAAAAGTCACCTCATTAACAAAAGACATGTTTACTTCTCTCATCACTCTGGAAATTCCAAAAGTTTTAGGAGCTCTGTACCTAAAATGGAGATGGAGCCCAAGCATATACTTCTTCTTAAAGACACAATATCACACTGGAGCACCACACTCTCCACCTCCCAATAAGCCTGTATTCCTCGGGATTTTAACTGCTGCACTGAGTTATCAACTGTACCATCTAGTTACACATTGAGGCATCTCTGGACATTGTGACACAGAAGCAAGTCATATCCACGGACTAACTCTTAGTTCTTTCCTTACTTGACCCATGGACAGCATTCCATACAATTGATGTCCTTAATGTATTTTCTTCATGTGGCTCACCTGACACTTTTGTTTTTCAGTTGTAGTTTTTCCCATTACTAGTTATCCCTCTTACACCCTGACCATCCAACCCCCACCACCACCACACTATTGTCCAAATACTAGTTGCTCTTTCATGGTATCTTTCAGTGGTTCCTTCTTTTGTTTCCTATTTAAGGCTAAATAGTAAAAGCTCATTCTAGTTTTAATTTGCATTTATTTATTGGGTAATGATGTTGAACATCTTTTCATGTACTAATTTGCCAATTGTACATCCTCTACAGTGAAATGGGTGTTTATGTTATTTGCAAATTTTCTAATTAAGTTTGCATAAAGAAGGTAATGCCTTCCCCATCCACCCTCCCACTTGGAGTGAGGAGTAGAAATTCATAGAATGGAAATAGCTCTCCACGAAAAAATATTTTTGAAAGTGTTTTGATTATTTCCATCTCCTTCCTTTCCAGATCATTACTCTAGCTGAAGGATCTAAGAGTCGTGAAAGTTGTTTGCACATATTTCCTTTTAATATCTGCAAATTGAGATTTGATATTTTCATTTGCAATTATATATTTATTTTATCTCTTTTTTAGATCCAAGAGTGAATATTTATTACAATTGAAATTTTAAATTATAAAATTTAAAACATTATTGGCAAATATTCTAAACACCACAAAATTCAGAAAATGTCTGTTATTTGCTGATATTTCCTTATAAATTATTTTCTCTGTATATTTTTGCCTAAATACTTACAGTGAAATTCACAAACCTTAAGGGTGCAGCTTAATGAGTTTTTACTTCGATATGTATAACTGTGTAAACACAACCGAGATCGAAAGGTACATTTTGAGCATCTCAAAAAGTTTTCTGCTACCCTTTTCAGTTAGCACTTACCAACTTAACCCTAATTAGATAGAAATCTAATTTCTATCACCACATATTAGTTTTACATAGTTTTGAACTCCATGTGAATGAAGTGGTATAGTAGATATGCTTTTGTGTCTGACTTTATTCATTTATCATTGTGTATAAGGTTCATTGATGATGCTGTATATAGAGTGAGGAAAAAAGTAGATTTACAGTTGTTTGCATAAAAATAATACAATAATTAACAAATAATGATATAAAATAAACTGTTTCATGTACTTATGTAGCTGTAAACCTAATTCTGTCCCACTCTATATTATCATCTACTGTACCTTTGTACTGAACTGAAACTTCTGTTTTAACATACCACCCAATTATATATGTATATAATATCTCCACGGTTTCAAGGGTATTCTTCTCTCAGTTGCAAAATAGCCTCAGAATCATGTTGACTAGTTCCTCTAACTTATCTATAGGATCAATAATGAGGTCGCAGACTCTCCTCAGATAAGGTCTTTGCAAATATCTCTTTTCCATTCTTCCTGTTATTGTTCTAATTCAGAGCCTTAGTAACTCTTATGGAAAATACTCCCATAGAGTTTCCACTCTCATATGCTCTCTTTTAGGCTTCTCCGCTGCAAGTCTAATTTTGTGAAGCAAATTATTTGTCATCTTACTCTCCAGTCTCAAAATAATCAAATATTCCCCTTTGCTTATTAGGAAAAAACTGAAACACTTCAAACAGATATTCAGTGCCCTCTATAATCATGCTTCAATAAACTTCTCCTTTATTATTATACTAACAATTAATCTCAATTTATGTGTCCCTTACCACCTTCCCACACATGTGTAGAATACTTCATTCTCAGGGATAACTCCAGTCACTGTTCAACACCCAACTCAAATCCTACTTTGTCTGAGAAGATTCACCCCAATAACTGATGTGTAAGTGAGGTTTCCTTTTAAGTCTTTACTGTCCTTACTACATGTTGACACTTATATTTTACTCTTTGGTAGTCTGTTACTTAAAAGTTGTATGCCTTTTTTTGTCTGTCTGTGTTATTTTTAAATTCTACAGAGGACCTTTATTGTATCATTTTTATTGATTTGTTGATATTGTACCAAACTTGCATCCCCAGAATAAATCCCACTTGATCATGAAATATAATCTTTTTGATATATTGCTGAATCTGGTTTGCTAACATTTTATTAAGCATTTTAACATCTATGTTCATCATGGATATTGGCCTATATAATTTTCTATCTTTGTAGTGTCTTTGTCTGATTTTAGAAGTAAGATAATGCCGGGCTTGTTAATAAACAAGCTTGGGGGTCTTCTCTCCACTTGACTTTTTTGGAATAATTCAAAAAGGATAGATGTTAGTTTCTTGATTGCTCATAAAATTCCACTGTGAAGCCATCTGGCCCAGGATTTTTGTTTGTTGGGAGTTTTTTTTATTACTGCTTCGATTTTACTAGTTGCAATCTGCCAATTCAAATTCTTTGATTCACCCTGACTCAGTTTTGTTAGAATATGTTTCAAGGAATTTATCTTTTTCTTCCAGATTGTCCAATTTGTTGGCATATAGTTGTTTGTAACATTTTCTTATAATCATTTGTATTTCTATAGTGCCAGTTGTTACTTCTCCTCTGTCATTTCTGATTTTATTTATTTGGGTTCTCTCTCTTTTTTTCTTGATGAGTCCGATTAAAGGTTTGTCAATCTTGTTTTATCTTTTCAAAGAATCAGCTATTGGTTTCATTGATCTTTTGTATGGTGTTGTTAGACTCTATTTCATTTATTTCTTCTCTGATATTTATTAAATTCCTTCTTTTTACTCATTTCAGGCTTGTTTTGTTGTTCTTTTTCAACATTTTTTAATGGTAAAGTTAGATTGTTTATTTGAGATTTTTCTTATTTCTGAAGATAGGTGTGTAAAGCTGAAAAATTCCCTCTTAGGACTGCTTTCACTGGGTCCCACAGAATTTGGGTAGTTGTGTTCTTATTTTCATTTGTTTCAAGGTATATTTTAGTTCTTCCTTGATTCTATTGTTAACCCATTCATTTTTTAGTAATATGATCAGATTAATAGATGCAGAAAAAGTGTTTGATAAAATCCAGAGCCCATTTATGATAAAAATTCTCAGCAAAGTGGGATTAGAAGGAACACACTTCAATGTATAAAGGCCATATATGACAAACCACAGTGAGCATCATGCTCAATGGGTAAAAACTACAAGTGTTTCTCTTAAGACAAGAAAAAGACAGGGATGTCACTTGCACCACTCTTAGTCCACATAGTACTGGGAGGCTTAGCCACAGCAACCAGACAAGAAGAAATAAAAAGTACCCAAATTGGAAAGAAAGAAGTAAAACTGTCATTATTTGCAGGTGACATAATGCTATATAGAGAGAACCCTAAACATTTTGCCAAAAAATATAATAGAATTAATAAATGAATACAGTAAAGTAGCAGGATACAAAATGAATATCTAGAAATTAGTTGCACTTTTATATACCTATAATCGACTACCAGAAAGAGTAACTTAGGAAACAATCCTATTTACAGTTGCTTCAAAAAGAATAAAATACCTAGGAATAAACCCAACCAAGGATATAAAATACCTGCACTTTGAAAATTATGAGACACTGAAGAAAAAAATTGAAGAGAATACAAATGCCATATTTTTCAGACTATAAGACACACTTCCCCCACCAAATTTGGGGGGATATTGGTCGTTATTGCTGTTGTTGACTTCTGTTTACATTTACATTGGTGAAATATTATGTTATTTATGTTATTAAATATTTTACTACATTTTTTGCTTCAAAATTTTTTTCTTAATTTCCTCCTCTAAAACCTAGGTGCATCTTATGGCCTGAAAAATACAATATGTGGAAGCATATACTATGTTCATGGATAGAAAGAATTAACATTATTAAAATGCCCATATTACCCAAAGCAATGTAGAGATTTAGTGAAATTCCCATCAAGATACCAACAGCATATTTCACAGAAATAGAACAAACATTCCCAAAATTGATATGGAAACACAAAAATCTTGAGAAAGAAAATGAAGCTGAAGAAATCATACTACCCAATATCAAACTACACTACAAGGCCATAGTAATCAAAACAGCATGCACTGGCATAAAAATATACATATAGATCAATGGAACAGAATACAGAGCCCAGAAATAAACCCATGCCTTTATGATTAATTAATATTTGACAATGGAGCCAAAAACATACAATGGGAGAAAATCAGTCTGTTCAACAAATGGTGTTGGGAAAATTGGACAGATACATGCAAAAAATTGAAATTAGGCTACCTTCTTATACCACACACAAGAATAAACTCAAAGTGGATTTAAGACTTAAATGTCCACCTCAAAACAATAAAAATCTTAGAAGAAATCATAGGCAGTAAAATCTTAGAGATTTCTTGTAACATAGTTTTTTTTCTGATATATATGCCTGGTGAGGGAAACAAAAGAAAAATAAACAAATAAGACTATATCAAACTAAAATGCTCTTGCACAGCAAAGAAAACCATGAACAGATGAAAACACAACCCACTGAATGGGAGAACATATTTGCTCATACATCTGATAAAAGGTTAATACCCAAAATGCATAAAGAACTTATATAACTCAACACCAAAGAATAAATAATGAAATTTAAAAAATGGGCAAAGGACCTGAATTGACACTTCTCCAAAGTAGACATACAGATGGCCAAGATCCTCAATGTCACTAATTATCAAAGAAAGACAATTAAAACCACAGTAAGATATATCCTCACACATGTCAGAATGGCCACCATTAACAAATTGACAAAACATAGTTGTTGGCCAGGATTTGGAGAAAAGGGAACCCAGTGCACTGTTGGTGGGCATGTAGACAGGTACATCCACTGCAGAAAACAATATGGAATTTCTTCAAAAAATTAAACATGAAACTGACTTTTGACCCAGTGATTCCACTTCTGGGAATTCATCCAAAGAAATCTGAAACACTAATTCAAAAGAATTTATGCACCTTTATGTTTCTTGCAGCATTATTTACAATAGCCAAGATTTCGAAGCAGCTCAAGTGTCCGTCAATAGATGAATACATTTAAACAAACAAACAAATGAACAAACTGTGGTACATTTACACAATGGAATAATACTACTTGGTCATAAAAAAGAAGGAAATTTTATCCTTGGCTGCAGCATAGACGGACATGGAGAGCATTCTAAGTGAAATAAGCTAGTCAGAAAAGACAAATACCATGATTCCATCCATATGTGGAATCTAATGAACAAAATGAATTAAGAAGAAAATAATGGCAGACTCACAGGTACAGAGCAGGATCACAACTATTGTGGGGGTCTGCAGGGGTGAAGGGACTAAACAAAGAAAAAAATACTCATGGACATGACAACAGTGCGGTGATTGCTTGGGGGTGTGGAAGGAGGTGGAGGAGTATATAGGGGGAATAAATGGTGGAGGGTAGAGACTTGACTTGGGGTGGTGAACACACAATACAGCATACAGATGACATATTGTGGAATTGTGCACAATATGTGCACCCAAATAAGCTTTTTAACCAGAGTCCCCTGAATAAATTCAATAAAAAGAAAAAAAACATAAAATGGGATAACAATAAAAACAAACAGGCATGGATTAAAACAATAGAAAAAGCAGCATCAGAGGAAGTTCTCAAGATGATTTGGTAGTGTATATATCATAATGTCCACTTGAAGAGCTAAAAACATAATAACTTGTCATTATTGTGAGAATAAAATGCTAGCAATACAAAGCCAAAATTTAAAAACTAAATGAGAACATGTTTAACATAATGGCCCTAGATCATCTTAGTAACTCTTCTGCAGAGCTTTAAAACATTAAAAACAAAACAAAATAAACAAACAAAAAATCCTAAGCCATCTAGCTACACAGAGATGTATATTAAAATTATTTGACTCCCTTAAAAATAGAACTATTTAATTTTACATATAAAGGGAGAACAGTAAGCTATTACTATCAAGGAGTATAATACAAAGAAAATATGAGGGAAAATAATAACAGACCATTTCACTATTAATAATTTGGTACAGTTACACACTCAAGACATGCTCCTGTTAACATGTCTAGTATATGTGTTTTCAAAGCCTAGCGCTACCATTGTAGAGATAAATATGTTTATGGGTTATTGGAACAAGGTCATTAGTAAGTCACTAAAAACAATAATGCAATCCTCAAGAACAAAACGTATATCTCTACAATATCCACCCAATACTACACAATATTATTGCTTATGAGATCTCCTTTTCATTCCAAACACATATTTCCCTTTTGCTATATTCTTTTAAGAGATAAGAAGACAGACTTATGTATAAATGTCTCTTCATGGGGTTTAACAAACTTCTGGGAGAATAAGGAGAAAAATTATCTGTAACATAATGGGAATTAGATGCAAATATTACATATACTTGTCCACTATCTAGCTGTTTTAATTTTAGAAACTTCAAGTGGATATCTAGTTATACAGAACTTTGAAAAAAAGTTTGAAGCAACACAGTTTTTAAATAATCCTGTCTTTGCCCTGTTTTCCTTCCCTGTTCCCTTACATATAACCTTTCGTATATTTATTTTGCTGTTCTCATTCTTCTTGAAGTGTGTTGTTAAACCTTAAGACCTCATAAATTAAATCCTTAGAGTTATGAAAAAAAAGTAAGTGAGGTCATTTTGGAGTTGTGTGGCTAATTTACAATCTGAATACTTGCATTTTTCCCATGTTAAAGAAACTTGAAGAAGTTATCAATAGATTTCTTTGTTGCTTTTACTAATGAAATTGTATTTGTTTTTTTCCACCAGTGGTAGGTGTTGAATAATTTGAATTGGAATTTGAAGGTTCACAGCTTCCAAACCAGCAGGAGTTAAGGCTTAATTGCTTGGAAGTACATTTTCATGGCTGATACCAGTAACATAAATGTCCCCATGTCAGGAGTCTCTGTGCTAATCAGCTAACAGTAACATGTGTCACCACATATCGAGGTACGATATAACAGTTAACAGCTTGAAGCTATTGAAAATGTACCAATGGGGAACTTTCTCATACTTTTTTTCACTAATATGCTTCTTCATCTAAATAATCAAATATAAAAATTTTGTACTTAACTACTGTAAGTGAACAGGAAAGTACATTCACCTAGTCTGAGCTTCAGATCATGTTACACCCAATGCTGCTCATTAAGGTAACATTTTAAAAGTCAATCAATTGCTAATATGCTCTCTCTGTGTCAACTCAGAAGCTGTCTTTTATATCTGGTTACACCCCAGAGACAAGGATTTGATTTTCAGCTCTAGGGATCAGGTCAAGAATTGCAATAACAATTAGTAATTAGTAGTTAGATCTCAATGTATCACATTAGAAGGTCATTTCTCTGAAGCATTTCGTCTCATGAGAAGAAAGGAATACAGCAGACAATAAAATGAACTATTGAACCTTTAAAATCAAGGAAACATTGTAATCAAGATGCTCCTTCGAATCTTTAGACAACCTAAGTATAATGAGATTTTCTTAAGATCTCATTTTTTAATCATCAGATCAAGTCTTTAGGCCTTAATTCTAGTTTTGCGCAATGCATACTGTTTGCAAAACAATACCCTTGGGTCAAGATGTAAGTTTGCTATCCTCAAAATGATGATATCCTTATGAACATGGATGAAAACACTATGTAAGTACTATTTTAAATACTTCCTACTATCCCCATCAAAAATTATAATTAAATAATTTATAAAAATTTAACTAGTACAATATATTTTAAAGTAGAGCTACACTTTATGATATTAAGGTGGCTGGTTTCTGATAATTTACATAAAGGTAAAATCTTTGTTAAACACTAAGATATGCTGAAAATTCATTTTCTTTACCTTCTATATTGAGTTTTGGTAGCTTAGATCCCATTAAATCTGAACAAAGTTAATCTTAGTCATTGTTGGAGCTTCTACCCAACTCTGAAGTTGAAATGTTCAATATTCCTGAGTCTTACACTGGGCGCCTACAGGCGGGTGGGGCTGCAGCAGTGTCCCTGTGCACCCATCGGCACTCTCCACCTTCACTGCAGAGATACGCCGTGTATCCGTTTATATTTGTCTACCAGGTCTGGGAGGTTTGCAGACTCCGCATGGCGTAACTTGGGATATGAGGATCATAAATAAGGCAGATTTACTGATGCCCCTGTTATTCCATCCACTGACGCCTTCTGGAGCTCTACTACTCTGGGGTCTCACTGCCTCTACCAGGAACTTGTCAGAAAACAGGACCCAGTTTCTACCATTCCAGAGCCTATACACCTCTCTCTCTTATCCACAGTGAAAGAAGTGTCTTTGAGCCTTATGAAAACACGTTTATCTTTCCTACTATTTCCAAGAATTTTTTTTTTAGCCCTCTCAGATCCTACTTTTTCCATATACTGTGATTAGAAAAAAAAAATTTCAGGGCATTTTATAGATGACCACTGCCTTAAAAGTAAGTACATAACCCTTCTGAGGAAATAAAACAGAGCCAACTCTCTTAGAAGACCAGGAAAAAAGAAAAAAATGCCGACAAAAGAAGTTAAATATAAATTAATACCTCAAAATATTATTCAGTCATATTCAGAGAATATTTGAAAATTTTAAAAAATGCTATATGAAAAATTTTCATAATCTAGTTTAGTTAGAAGCAACATTAATTATTTCAGTATCAACTTGGTACTAGAAATTCTAAAGGCAAATATTAGCCTTAAACTTGTAAACATATAGGTATTATGAATGATTATGAAAATAATTTTATTACTAGAATGTTTCACAGGCAAGTCTGCTAGTTTCTTAAAGAAAATACTTAAGTGTTAACGGGAAAGGATGAGTGTAATTTATGGCATTAAGAATCCCATGAATAAAAGCACTTTTGGATGCAAGAAACAAAGGTCTTACTTAGGTTACTTCAAGTAATGAAGATTTGCTGCAAAGATCTCCAGAATTTCCACACAGCAGAAGCTTTCGACAGGATACCTAGTTGGAAGGGAGAGCTGAACAAGTGTTTTTATATTTGCCTTCCATAATATATACATTGCTTTTTTTGCATTTTATGAACTCTTTAATCCACAAATAGGGAATATATTGATAATAAAAATATATCAGTATGCTGGCATGTAAATAGTATTAGGGTAAAGAGGGGACAAATGGAGATGGAAGGAGATTTGACTTGGGGTGGTGAACACACAACACAGGGTACAGTGGAATTGTTCATCTGAAACCTGTAGAATTTTATTAACCAGTGTCATTCCAATAAATTCAATAAAAAGGAAAAATTAAAAAGAAATAAGTAGATGTCTTTTAAAGTAAAACATATATAAAAGTAAAATAAAACCAATAACATAAAGACAATGAAAGACAAAAATAAGTTAATTTAACTTTAATTGCTCTCCATAAAAATATAATAGAAAGTAAAACCCATTAATTTACATAAATGGTATGATATAATATGCACATATTTAAGAATAAAACCATGTAGCTTTTATGTAAGCATTAAGGAAATAGTGAACAAGCAAGAGCCAAACAAGGTGACTCCATCCCCTGCATTGTGATGCCACTGCTACACCAGGTATAAGCTGGATTTTGGTACGGACGTAATCAGCACTGTGGGCCACCAAGAGGAGGTATTGACCTTCTCTAATAAAATACTGGTAAAGGTAGGCATAGTTAAAAAGGGGCTAGAAATGCATGGTCTTGAGTTTATATAAATATCTAAATCTAAATGTACATAATTGACAACCTTGAAGATATTGCGAAAGTTTTGCTTGTATGACTGGCTCTGGACAGGTCAATATAGCTGACAATTCACATCGTAATACTTCCGTTTTCCTAAATGGAACTTGGTTGCCTGGAAGAAACTATACACTGGGAGAACAGACAGGGGCTTTTCTACCTTATACCGTGAGATTGCAGTGATATAAATAGGCATTGCCCTTCCCTGACCATCCGCTCTGGGGTTCAAACAGTGAACAGTGTCAGTAGGGTACAGTAATGGTCTTGAAACCCAATAGCAACTTAACACAGGGTGGGGCAAAGTAGGTTTAAAGGTTTCACGTGGGAAATAATTCAATAATTAATAAATAATTCAAGAACAAACTCACACATGCTCACAACTGTAAACCTACTTTTGCCCAATACTATGTATTAATATTTTCTGTTACTGTATCAAACAGAAAATTATATTCTTAAAGAATTAAACCTATCCCCTTCCCACTTAAAAGTAACAGACTATCTAATTTCCTGTTTTAATTAGTGTTTATTCTTGGTCCAAAGGTTTACAGCTGGGGAGCGTGAATTGGTAGAGAAAGTCTGTAAAGAGCTACCTAGAGTTGTGGCAGTGCTGTGGGACTTTGGACAAGACAGCTTTCTTCAGAAGCAGTTCAGTACGTTTGTGGAACCTGGAGCATAGAAGATGGGTTTGCAGTATATGAGCCTATAGAAAAGGAAGCTCAAAGCTATAGCAATTGAGAAATAAATCCCAACAGATAATAATTGATATATTACAAAGGGTAGTTACAACCCGTGGGTTAATTTTAAAACAAAAAAGTGTGAAGTACAGAAAAAATAAATAAAATTTTAACTTAAAATGTCTTCCTTAGATGTTCTGGAGGTGTAAATGAAGTTCTCAGTTTAGATATCTTTGATCAACATTCAACTTGAGTATTAACTATATACTGATCTTTCAATGTGTAGGCATTCAGAACACTAAGTGAATTCTGGACCTACAGTTCTAATTACAAAGTGTTATATTTCAGACTGAGACTACAAAACTGCCAAGATTATATGCTTTGTCTTAGGCAAAAAACCTACCCCTCAAATTATCAATGACTGAATGCTACCCTATTGTGGATATCTAGGAGACAATGGGAATTTTTTTCAAGTAATAAGTTATTATATCGCGTTCTATTTTGTATTCAACTCGTGATTCTCCACAGCAACCTCTGTTGGTCACAATTTCCATCGGTGCTCACATCTCAGCTGTGAGTGTCAGATGAGTCAGTAGCCCTCTCAGCAGCAGTGTCTCATGGTTGGAGACCTAGATCTTAGGCTGTGTGTAGCTTTAGACGCTTTGAGACAACTCTCATCCACTGCCTGTGAGTTACCCAGGTAGGCTTAATTATGTCTGAATGTAACATATCTTTTCTATCTTCAAAATTTCCACTTTGATCCATGGATTATTCTCAAGTATATTGTTTAGTTACTGTTTGGAAAATGGAATAGAAATACTTTTCTCCATCCTTCCTGCTAAATATACCTTTAAAGTATGATATATATGTGTGTGTGTGTGTATGTATACACACACATGCACACACAAGATAGAAAACTGGCTAGGGACCTCAGAACCTAAGGAACAACACAGTGGTATTTTCTTTGTTTTCTTATTGTTTTATAAATCCTGGATTTGGAGCAGATTAAGCTAGTAAGCAACCTAGACATACCAAAGGGTGCAGACCAAAAAAAAAAATATCCAACAAATGAAAATAGTGACAACAACAGTATGCTCTCTCTAAGCAAAGGACCAGCATGCCCTCTCTAAGCAAATAGCAGGCAGCCTAACAAGATTACTCTTTTAGAACACTTTACTTCATGTAAACACTGCAGAAACAATGCCACCACCTCATTCATGCTGATAAAGGCTAATTGGGGAGTTGAGACTTCACCTCTCCAGGGTGTAACATGTACCCTAATCCTCCCTCAGTGCTGTGTCCTGGCAGGTCTCAGGTATCACTAGAGGCTGACTGAGAAACCTGGACCTCACATACACAGGAAACAAGTGAGGCAGCATGCTCACATCTTTTGTGTTAGTGGTATCAGAAATAGCTAAAATGCTGGAGATACGGTAGTGAACAAGAGAGAAAATGACTATTTTTCCTGAAGTTTCTAGTCTAATGGAGACCTGAGTCTAAATGTTCGTGGTATTTAAAACACTGTGATATTAGAGTAATACATATTAAAAATGACCCTATCTTGCCATAAATATGCACACAAAACATAGTGCATATTGGCTACAAACAGATAACAACAAAAACATGTAGCAAGGTGAAGGAGCAAGACAAGAGCCAAAGACTGTAAAATAAGCAGAATGGGAGACCTAGATATGTCCGTATGTTGTGACAAAGAGTAGGGACTACTTTCCAAATGAAAGTATCTCATTAAGTCCTGGGCTGCATTATATTATTCCAAATGGTTTTATAACATAGGACAAAAAAATGCATGCCCATAGCTGAGTAATTATTGAGTTATACCAATTATTGATATGTTCTAATTTCTAATTAATTTAATCAAATTAACTTTTTCCATAATTATAATACCTTTAAGTATGCCACAGATTGTCTTGTGGATAATTTTTTTTATTCTAGTTTCAAGGATAGACATTAAAATGAAGAAAACCAAGTATCTTAATATTTTGAATGATAAAGAAATTATCATCCCTTTTTCCTAAAATGCTGATATTAGGTGAATCTTTTAAAAATTCCAGTCATGAAGATTTATTATGAAATTGTTCACATGTAAAGCAGAATTCACACATGGATTATGAGTATGATATTAAACAAATATATCAAGAGAAGCAATTATTTTAAAGTAATTTAAAAATATATACTATCAACAATAAAAATTATTCCACATTCTGATATTGGGAGTCAAAGTAGCATAGGTATCAAGGATGATACAGACATCTGGAGCCACACATATAAACTACTTTTCAAATGTCTCACTTTTCTCTTTAATCTTTTTCACTTACAATAAAAAGGGTGACAAAACTCAGTTTTGCTAGTATTATTTGTTCACACCTCTTATAGTAACCTTGAAAGTAAAGGAAGACTGTTTATTTTTAATGGAATATTCATTAGTAATGTTGATCCTGCAAGTCTGAATGCCCGAGAGATAAAATGTATGAATACTAATATTTTCTGTGATCTTGAAAAGGTGATGCTTTTGACATAATAAAGAGGAATACACACTAATATATTATTATAACATTTTAAAGTTTTTATAAACAAGATGAATTTGAAGTCAGATAGCTAAAAGTAAAAGTAGAATATAAATGATTAGGTTTGTAAAAGGGTTGACGTAGAGCTACGCTTGCTCTTCTCTAGCACAGGATGATTGGCATGTTATCTGCAGCAGGACCTTGGGCACTCGTGTCCAGAATGGACTTTAAAATAGATTCTCATTACAGATCTTCCAAATTACAGCAAAAGTAAACAGCAACATTTACTACTATGTCTGTCCCTGATATTGCAAAGTTTGTTTTTTGTGTTTGTCTTTTCAGCTTCTTACAGCTAGACAGGGATGCCCATCTTGTTAATATGGATGGTACAGGTTTGTTCTTAAATTAGTGAACATTTGTACTGGACAAGGTTCAATTACTCCCATCCTGTGTTCATACCTTATGTTTATGGAATCTTACAGCGGCAAACTGGAATGAAAGTCATGTAATGTGACTATTTTGTTCAGAAACCTTCTTAAGTGGTAACTGGTGACTGCAGTAATCAAAGTTGTAGCACTTTGGACTAGCAGTCAAGCAAATAGATTCTGCTTGCGTTCTGCCTAACCTGGTGATCTTCTACTACCCTCTACCTGCTTCCTTATCACACCTTAATTTCCAAACTAGAAATCACATCTTGCATATGTGCACTTCTATACTTTCATCCTGCTGTTCCTTTTGCCTTGTGCCTTTATTTCCTCCTTTTTAAATCAAAACCACTTTTCAAAGCCTAGTCAAATGTCACTGTCTCCAGTTACCTTCCTGGATGGTACAATGAGGTTTATCCAGTGTTTTCTTCTTGTTTGCATCACTGTCTTATGACATTATATTTAGCCTTACATTAGAATTTTATTACAAACTTGCCCTTTTTTTCTCATCAAAACCAGGTTTTGAGTTGTATTTGTCTTTTTTAAAATTGCATCCCCTAATATGGAGAACACTATGGTAAGTGAAATAAGCCAGTCAGAGAAAGACAAATATCATATGACTTCATGCATAGGTAAAATCTAATGAACAAACTGAAATAACAAGCAAAATAGAGATAGACTCATAGATGGAGAAGAGATGACAGCTGGTGGGGGTGGGGGTGAAAGGATTGAGCAAAAAGGGTAAAGCACTCGTGGACATGGACAAGAGTGTGGTCACTGCAGGGCAGGGGGAGAAGTGTATAAGGAGGATAAATGGTAATGGAAAAAATACAATTAAAAATAAATAAATAGATAGCATCACCTTGTATATATTTATAGTACTCATATATTTCATAGCTAGCACTTAATGTTTATTAATTTTACATCAATTTTAGAAGTTAAGAATATGTATATGTATATATATACATATACATATTCTTATTCAGCATATATATATATATATATATATATATATATATGGTTAGTCAAAAAGTTTCTTTAGTTTTTTCCATGAAATGACTGTTATAATGCTTCGTGTTCTTTAACTTCTTTTGAAACAGTTTTGTTAAATTATAGTGTGACAGTTGTCATATCAGCATGCATTTAAATAACATAAAAATTGGTGAGTTTTGGGGAAGCCATTTTATTAGTGAAGATGGAAGAAAATAAGCAACATTTTTGGTGTATTGCTTTATTATTGCAAGAAAGGTAAAAATGCAACTGAAATGAAAAAAAAATATCTATGCAGTGCATGGAGGTGCAGTGATTGATCAAATATCTCAAAAGTGGTTTGTGAAGTTTCTATGTTCTATTGACATTTTGGCCAAATAATTCCTCGCTGTGGAGCTGCATTATGCTTTGGAAGATGTTAGCAGCACCTGTGGCTTCTATCCACTAGAAGCCAATAGTGGGAGATAGCAGATACATTCCAAATATCCAAATCAATAAAATTATTGGTGAAAATGAAAAGTGTGTTTTTTATTTTATGGAAAAGTGCTAAATGGACTTTTTGGCCACTCCAAAAGATAAAATTATGCATGCATCTGTGTGTTTGTGTACATATATGTATATATGTGTATATGTATATGTATATATGTGTATATATATGATATAAAGGCTAAAATAAAAGTACTTAATGGGAAGTTAAGAGTTTAGTTTTAATAAAGTTTCATGTCTAGGTAGAACTAGTTTAGGTAATGCCAAAGTATCTTTTTAAACCAAGAAGGTAAACAGAAAAGTAAAACCTAACACACAACTACTTTAAATTCATAATTCCCTAGGACAAGATTCTGTGGCAGAGAACACAAGGTTAAATGCCTGTAAGGGGCACACAGATAGCAGATCTCAGGCAAGCAGGCTGAATTGTATTGGATGAACTGCTGAAAGAAGGAAGCCATTACCCAGGCCAAACTGATTTCTGCCATGAGCTAATGTGGGCTCAATACTACCTGACTGACTATTTCAACAGAAGACAAAAATCCAGATTTTTATGCCAATACTCACACTTTATTTTAAAATAGCAAATAATTCCAAAAAATTAAGGTTAAAAATATCTCAACATTAATTGGCAGTCTCTATTTTTAAAGCTTTTATAGAAGATTATTGAACTAAGTGGGGAAAGTAAAATTAAGAGCATCATTTGGAGATAAGTGGAAAATTCAGCATACCTCTTTTGAAGTATAGGTTTGAAGATCATGAGTAGTTCATGAAAATTTAAAGATGGAATAAAGATAGATATAGTCTAAACTATGACAAGAGAAAATTGTTTTGGCATAAAAGTTGATTTTAGAATTTTAATAATTGATCTAATTATAATAATTACCCTTCTTTAGTATTATCTGTATCTAAGTACCTGGCAAACATTCCACAAATATTTTCTCAATCTTCTGAATGGACTTACATGATAAGTATTATTATTGAAGATGAAGCAACTGAGGCATAAGTATCAAGTAACTTCTAAGTTCCCTACACAATAAGAACTTAAATCCAGCTTTTCTGGACTCCAAAGTCTGCTTCCAATCAGGTCGGTATGTGTATGTCCAGTTGACTGCATCAGCTCCTTGTGGGGCTCACTGTCTCTAGTGGCTTGCAACTAACTCTTTGGGGGTGGGGAAACCAGTGACTAGCCATTAGACATTGGCAACTCAAGTACCAGTAACTAGTTGCTACCTTAGTTGACATCTCTGAAATATCTCTAAAACAGCTGCCAGGCAACAGACTGGAAGGTTTATCACAGCTGTTTGTACAGTTGAGAAAAAAAATGCTGCCAAAAGCCCAGTTTGAAGTGGTATATCTAAGCACAAATGAAGGAACAAATGTGAAAGATGCGTATGGAGTAAGTAGGATGGATTTGGCGATCAGTCCAGTGTGTACAATAAAATAAAAAAAAAAGATGAGTCAGTGATTCAGATGAGGTTTTTCTTAAAGGATTTTACTGTGTAGAATAGAAAGAATGATTATAAGGGAGCATACTGAGAAATACCGAGCATTTTACACCAATAAAAGTAGATTAAGATGTAATATACAGTGAAGTTATATAGTATAATGATTCTAGCCACATTGTTGTAATTTAAATAAAAATAATTTTATTAATAATTGAGGAACTTTCCTAAAAGTTTACTATCCACCTATCATATTTTATTTTTAATCATTAATTAGGGATTTTTAAAATCTGAATCCTAAAGTTTAGTGTTTATTCTCGGTAAAATATCGACAAGCTGAGAAAAACATTCACTGAGTGCATCTGATGGGCAAATACGCTTCATGCTGCATTGGATGAGTGACCGATGGATGGGTTTTGGCCATTTTGTTTTACGCTGTCAGTGAAATTTCTCTTGGGCATGTTTTTCATTGCTGTGCATCTGAGCAAAATAATATTTTATTGTTGGTCATAATTAATAATTCATTGAAATATACCAAATGAATGCACTCAAAATATGGATATAAATTTTATTATGTTTCTGAATATAGCAGTTCCAGTACTATATGATTTTTGTGATATGAATTGCAGTTATGTTAGATCATTCACTATCAGAACAAGTTGAGACGCATAAAATTAAAAAAAATGACAGATTCCTTTTTTGCCTACAAATGAGAAAACAGATTAGTAAAATGTGAAATGAGCCATTCTGGCAAAGTTGAATTTGAGCTTCAAGTGCAAACACTTGAGTTAATGGCTGGGGCTTCTCAATCTCAGAAGCTCTGCTGCATGGGGAGGGTGAAGCAGAGGTTATGGAAGCTCTTCAGCATTTTACTTAGAACATCCTTATAGGACTTAATTAGGCAGATTACCTGTTATGCATGGTGCAGTGTGCTGAACACTTTTAAACTGGTATGTCCTTAAGGCAAATGGAAGGCAAAGTCAGAAAGAATTACACTCTACACAAATAACTCTGAGCATTTTATTAGTGGACCTCATAGAAATGAAATCTTCCTTGCCAATGCACCATTTAATGTTTAACTCAATTGAGTACCAGAGAGTTTGTTAAATGTAGAAGGGCCATCTGGATTTATGGATTCAACCTGACTACCCTTTAGTAGCTTTTTTTTTTTTCTACTGACAGCACTGGGGCTTTGAAATAAAGCAAAAACCTACAGTTTTTAACACTATGTGCTTTGTTCTAAGTTACCAAGTAACTCACAAAAAGACAAATTTGCTTCTTGAAAAACAGTATTTTACAATTAGAACTTAAAAAGTAAAACTACTTAACATATACTTATGAACAGTAACTGTTTACTAATTATTTCAGGAAGCAAATATTAACTTGCTAGATATATGTTAAATTCCTGATTCTATTTAATCGCTTTATTCCTCTAACCACCTACAGGGAGGGGTCACCATGTCAAGCAATACTGAATGGTATTTTGTGTGAATTTGGAACAAAGCTTTTAAAGGCCAGAGGTTTAGGGACATAAACCAGATGTGCTCATTTTAAAAAGTCTACTTGGTTTGTGGGGAGAAAGGTCAACCTCTTAGATCTTTAAAAAATCTTACTGTCAAACACATTCCATGGAAACTAAACATTCTACTATTCTCAGAGTGATGCTACACTGACTTTTTTTTCTTTTGGATGAAATATTTGTTCTGATCTGTATCGTACATGAGTCTTTTCCACATTCAGAATACAATAAAACACTTGAAGATTTTCTTAATCATTTACAAACTCCTAAAATATGTCAGAATATTTATACTTCCATTCCACAGAAATGATTTTGAATTATTTTTAAAAATTGTCATTTGCAAAACAAATGTCTGACTTAAATGTCAATTCTCAAGTGTTTGTGGAGCCTAAATCTAGATTATAAGATAGCTATTAAAAGAAGACTTTTATAAAGATATATTTATATAAAGTTGAACTCCTTCCATCTTTTCTATAGTAGCAAATTAGATTTAAAATGAATTTATTGAAATTCATACTTCAATATTTTTATAGGATATAAATATGTCGAATTTTTGTTTAGACTATTTTTTAACTGTGTATACAATTCATGTAGAAATGGATATTTCTCTATTGTAACATCAGTGATTTATGTTTACCTAACTCCTGAAAAAATTATACTTGTTTCTAAGCAGTTACCTGGTTCCCATCTAATCTGACTTCCAAAGCAGCATTGTATCTGGTTAGCAGTGTGTGCATTGCTGGCTCGTGGCCTTGGGCTGAATCCTGCTTCTTAGCTATAGGGTCTTGGGTCAATTGTTTAACTCTTTAAACCTCAATTTTGTCAAATACGAAGTAGAGATGATAACATATGCATTTCATGTGGTCAATAAGAAGATTAAATGAGAAACCACATAAAATGCAAACCCAGTGCCTGGCACAACAGTTCCCGGTACATTGTAAACACTCAATAAATATCATTTTGCTATTTTATTTATTTTGAAAGGTTTTACTTATTTACTTTTTAGAGAGAGGGGAAGGGAGTGGGAAAGAGAGGGAGAGAAACATAGATAAGTTTCTCTGGTATGTGCCCCGACCAGGGACAGAATCCACCACACAAGCATGTGCCCTGACAGGGAAACCAGCAACCTTTCTTGTGCAGTGTGATGCCCAACCAACTGAGCCACTCCAGTCAGGGCACTCAATAAATTTTAGATACTCAATCCAACCACACAGTAAGTAGTATCTTTGCATAAGAAATAATGGTAGAGTTTGAAAAGCACTGTGTTTGTCTTCTATTTCAACCCTCTGACTGCAGGCAAATTGCTTTTTTTCCTTTTACTTTTATTACTGTCACTGTTACAGATGATGCCCGCATTCCCTCCCACTCTTTGCCCACCTCCTCCCAGCCCCCACCCTCCCTTTCCTCTGGCCATTACCACACTGTTGTCTGTCCATGTTCTTCAAAACCCCTTAGCCCTTTAAATGGTTATATTAAAACAAACAATTTAGATGTCTATATTATAACAAGCTTTATATACTCTTGTGAAAAATCCAATGAGACAGTGCATGAAATAACCTAGCAACATTGCTCAATAAAGTTACATAAACACTTAATTTAAAATGCTTTATACATTTTGCTCATATCTATTGTTAAAATAATTTGAATTAAACTGAGACTAGATTTACATCTGCATTGTTGGATCATATGTTGTGGCAGAGCCCACAGATTGCTTCCTGATGCCTTCTTTTGTGATAGAATTTCTTATTTCTGGCTGGCCACATGGATCTGGAATACATGTTGTGTTTCCTAGATTCAGTGCTCTACTTACCAGCAGAGAGAAAAGTAATGCTGAGCCTCTACTATGCTACCATTCCTGAACAACAAACAAATGAACAACAATAAAGAAAACTGCCTACTGCCTAGCAAATGTCACTTATATTGTACCCCTTTGATAATAAAGTATGTAGCAATTTGCCCACATTGGAACACACACTTTATATATGCATATAAATTTTTGTTTCTTGCCCACAATGATTCTGCAAATAATACCTACCTCCTGAATACCTTCTTTAGTCTAGTACATTTCACACATTATTGCTTCTGACCAAGGATCTTACTTTTTGTAGCAGAAGTGGAGAAAGGGGATAGTTACCATGTCATACCATGTGCTCCATGATACAGAGCCTTATAAAAGAAGATATGTTTACTACTTAGTAATGATTCCAATAGAAAAATAACCTTATAAGATTTGGTAATTTTATATACAGTCATACTTTGGTACTTGTAGGCTTCAGAACTTGTCAAACTCTGTACTCACGGCATTTTGATGAGAAAAAAACTGTCCCAGCACAGGCGCTTGGTTTGGAATGTGTTGCACTTGTTAGAACTTGTGTGAGTCACACCATAAATGCCAAGTACATGGGTTCAAGTTCAAAACTTTGTGGAACAAAGTATCACCCAGTCAAAGCGCCAACAGGCCGAAATGTGAACCTATTTAATGAATAGACAATGTCACACTTTAGAAACATCTTGAAACATAGAAACAAGTTTCTCTTGATAAGTTTTTAGAAAACTCTATAAATCTGCATCTCCAGCAGTGTCCAGTGAAGCCAAGAGACAGAAAACAGAAGAAACCCTGAGAAATCCCCTGAAATTGTCTGGGAAGAGGATGCCTCTTTCAAAAAGTAACCCCTTTCCCTCCTCCTCCTCCACCTCAACACCGGCCCATTATGCCAGGGACTCCTCTTTGTGCAGGTAATGTGAAGTTAAATTTTATTTTATTTTTATGTAATTAATTGCTTTTTTATCCATGTTAGTTTAGTTTTAAGATTATGTATTACAAAACAACCTCATTGCTCAATATTAGCCCAGTAAAATGTGGAAGTTATGAGCAACTTTCACAAATTATTTCTAATCATATTATTTCTTGTGGGAAAAATTTGTTCTGTACTCATCAGTTTAGGTACTCATCACAAGTTCTGGAACAAATTAATGACCAGTACCGAGGTAATACTGTATTGTATACACACACACACACACACACACACACAGATAGATAGATAATCTTCCCAACTAACCACCGGTAGTAAATGGTGCTATTTTTGCCAGAGCTGAAATACATGGGATTGGGAAGCAAGAATGGGAATAGGAATGGCACCTGTCAGTATTTCACTTTATCATCCATTTACAAAATATTATTTACAATCTCTCTGAACTTGGCCTCTACCAGCTTATAGATCTTGGTCCACAAGGAAGAAATTCTTTCACTACAGGATACAGTGATTCCTCTATTGGATTCCAAGTCAAGCCTGTCACCTCTCCATTCTCCATTCTCATGACATTTAGTCAATGTGCACAAAAGATGGTTGTGTTGTGGGGTACAGTGATTGGTACTCATTAATCAGAGAAAAGAGTGTGGCTGTTGCACATTAGGATGCAGGAAAGACTTGGACCCCGGTACACCATTTGGTGTGCCTGACAGAACTGCCTTATACACATGAAGAATTAACGAAAGAGCTGTAGTACCTCAGCATAAGAGGACCGTTGAGAGTTCAGACCCTCCAGATGTGAACCTTTGTCAATCATGCAAATAGTGAATCTTGGGAGGCTGCTGATGAGAAGCAAAAGAAACATGGACTTGCAAAGAAAGGAATAGAATGATAAATACAGCCATGGCATCACTGCCAGCTCTACAAGTGAGGCCTTCAGTAGATAAACCACATAGTTTTCCTTGTTCTGGGATGTATATATTTAGACTAATTCTACATTTTTCCTCCATTCCTTACATTCTCCTATAATTTTATACACAGCGTGGTGGTGGTGAACTTTATAATTGTATCCTTGATTTACAAGACATCAAGAGAGAGCTGTAACTGAATTAGAGGACAAAGGATTACATGGAAATGGGAATGAGGCTTGGTGGAGTCTTTGTCATTTATAGAGGGATAGCTGCATCACATTAGCTGGGATATTGTTGTGGTTCCAGTTGTTTTAAAATTTAGATCTAAGAGGAAGGGTATATATACTTACAAATGACAAGTACTTCCAGGGACTGGCTCAAACAAATTTGGTTTAAAATGCTCCTGTGCTATCTTGTACTACAGAGGCTAAAAAAACTAAAATAAAAATAAAAACATCTCCCTATTTCCTTGCATCTAGAATTCTGTTGTACTTGAGTTTCTGCCAAATGTATCTGTGTCTTAGAACTGGAACTGAGTTATGCAACTAGAGATGCAGAACACGATGCATCCATTTTGGCAATAAGGTTTGTAGCAGAAGCGTCATGGATCCAAAAGGGATGACTCCCTGCAAAGGTGTGGGCAGCATCCCCACTGGGGCAAAGATTCTATAGCTCCAGCTCCCAAATTCAGTGGCTTCTTCGCAAATGGGGTGGTAGCTTTGCTGCTGTTAACAAAGGCATGGTGGTTTGGGGAACTGGAAGATTTATCTCTCTACTGTGAGCTAGTCCAAATCACTCAGTTCTTATGATAACCATGTTTGTTCAATCTACAATTTATTAACTTCAATATAACAAATATTCATTTTGCATCTGCCCCATGCAAAACTATATGTTAATACAAAAATACAATGGTGTGATTCCTTTATTCAGGAAACTCACAATCTTATAAAATACACAGTCACTATGCCAGGTCAGACTCTAAGTGAATTACAGGAAGCATGCTGATGCTCCTAGCTCAACTGAGAAGCACAGGGACCAAGCAAATCTGACAGGAAATTTATTGAATTGTTTTCTGACTTGCTACACTGGAAATACTTATATAAAATCAAGCCAGAGATGCCCCACAGATTTTTAAAGTCTTGAGGTCCAAATAGAGATCAAGGCTATAAATGAAGATTTCAGGGTAGTATATTTAAAAGGGAGACGATGCCTGTCTGGCATTTTAAGCAACAGCAATCCCCCCACTGATGTTTGTTGTATAGAACCAAGAATTTTCACAACACTATTGAAAAGTAATACAGAGAATACAAGTTAATAAAGTTAAAAAGAATAAATTTTAGGTAGTTGAAATGACCTTAAGGACTTTTTTATACAATGCTGGTTGAGATTTTGAAGGAAATCAGAACCATTTGAATTACTTCTGTTAATTTAGACTTCTTTTTACTCACCTGAAGAGATCTGGAAATCTTAAGGTGTATCTTTAAGAATATTTAATTAAATTATTTTATCTGCAAATCTTGCTTTTGAAAATGTTCATTATTATAATTATTTAACATGTTTTAGCAAATTTTCAGAAGCTATGGTATTTTTCAAGGGAAAATAAGCACTCACTAATGTATAATTTAAAATCTCTTTTTTCCAATATTGTTTGGGCTAGCAAATACCATGTGTTATTATAACCCATCATCCTTTGAGATATCCAATCATCTTTGTCTTCCCTCATTTGATGAAATAGACTGAGATTCTGTTTCTTATTTGTTCAATTTTTAGCATTCCTAGGGAAATATAGTTTATGAAGAAACATGCCTCAATTGTGTCTGATGGTATACTCACTTATGAACTAACAACAGATGTTGAAATTATTTTTCTATAAAAATGTTGAGCTACATAGCTTACTGGGGAAGAAAAATCATGGTTCCAAAAATTCTGACTTTAGCATTATTGTAGATTTTGATTAGGAAATTTTTTTGTATAATGATTCAAAAGGTTTTTCAAAAAAATTTAAAAATCCCTGCTACCTGTGAGATAATTTCAATCAAAATAAACTGTAAGAGAAGGAAAATCATTGGAAATCAGCAAATCTAAAAATAAGATTTAATACAAATCAGTTTTTCTGTAGATGGCTTTAATTGCTAGTAAATGCCAGTAACTGTCGGATACTAGCAAGGTATTTTGTGCTTGTGAAACAGAGTCAAAATTTTTTTCTATGCACTTAATATCACAGGAACAAAAAATTTTAAAGTTGTATTTTTGTTCAGAGACTATTTAGCTTAAACCCCTGATTTAATCCATGAGGGCATTTAAGGCCACAGAGGCAACACAATTGTCCTCTGTTTTATGGTTATTAATATCAGAATAAAAATGGCTCTACTATTTAATTGAGAGCTGATAATCACCCATACAGGTCAGTATCATTGCCTTCTTCTGTCTCTTAATCAGAGAAACTGTGAGTTGGAAAATTGTGGTAGAGTTTAATTTGAATCATAAGTCTATGATTTTCTTCCCTGCACTACAGTTGAAAGTATTTAAGTAAAAATATTGGTGAGGATGTGGAGAAAAGGAAACACTAATAAACTATTGGTGTGAATGCAGACTGGTGCAGCCACTGGAAAACAATATGGAGTTCTTTGAAAAATTAAAAATAGAACTGCCTTGTGCCACAGTGATTCCATTTGTGGGGCTATATATGACAAAATCTGAAATACTGATTTGAAAGAATAAATGTATTCTCGCCCTGACTGGCATAGCTCAGTGGATTGAGCGCGGGCTGCGAACCAAAGCATCACAGGTTCGATTCCCAGTCAGGGCACATGCCTGGGTTGTAGGCTGTGGCCCCCAGCAACTGCACATTGATGTTTCTCTCTCTCTCTCTTTCTCCCTCCCTTCCCTCTCTAAAAAATAAATAAATAAAAATCTTAAAAAAAAAAGAATAAATGTATTCTTGCATGCATTGCAGTATTATTTACACAAGGCAAAATTTGGAAGCAGCCCATGTGCTCATCAGTGGATAAGTGGATAAAAAAGCTGTGGTACATTTACACAATGAAATACTACATGGCTATAATAAAAAGGGTGTGTGTGTAGGGGGGGGGCTTACATTTTGGGACACCATGGAAGGAACGGGAGACTATTATACTAAGTGAAAGGAACCAGTCAGAGAGAAAGATGAATGCCATATGATTTCACAGCATGTGAAATTTAATGAACAAAATAAGCTAACAAACAAAATAGAAACAGATTCATAGATACAGATAACAGATTGACAGCTATTGGGACAGAGAAGTTAGGGAACTAGGTAAAAAAGTGAAGGGGCTAAGAAAAAACAGCAAAACAACAACAACAAAAACAACAACTCTTAGATACAGACAACAGTATGGTGATGACCAGAGGGAAAGGGGGATGGGGAGGTAGGAAAGGGTACAGGGGGCATAAGTGGTGATGGAAGGAGACTTGACTGTGGGTGATGAACACACAATACAATAGACAGATGATGTATAATGGAATTATACACCTAATTCCTACATCATTTTATTAACCAATGTCACCACAATAAATTCAATAAAATTTACTTTAAATGTCAATTCTTAAAAACTCTTTCCAAGACTGGTGATAGTGACTCACACATGAATAATGTGCCCTGAAGACCAGTCCACAAAGTAGAGTCCCGTAGATTCTAAACTGTGCTAAGGTGTCGTGGGACACTGCAAGAAGCTGGTGTGAAATGTGTTAATATTTGGAGTATCCCTCTGCTCAATATATGTCGAATATCATGCGAGAATTACTTTGAGGTGGTTCACAGTTTCAACATTAGATTTTACTTTCCTTTCAGTGACATCATATTTTTTCAAAGCTGGGATTTTAGCAATTGCTTTGATCAAAAATCAAAACAAACAACAACAGAAAACAATCCCAAGCAAAAAATAATGTGTAACCAGTAATTAAGATGGTAGCATCAGATCAGATTCTACTGCTTAAGTGTATAGTACTCAGCAAGCATGGACATTCAATTTATGTAATCATATTTAAATATAAAATAAAATTATTTTTTCTTTAAATTTATAGTGTTATTTTTCTAATTTTTATTAAATTGTTTGACTTAACTACTTAGTAAATAAAACTGTTAAGTATTATTTTGGCCTCAGAGTACTGTGAAATACTTGTTGGAACACCAAGGGTACCTTCAACCTAAAAAGTTTGAGAACACCATAGGTCCCATTCTTCTTTGACATTATCAGATCAAGCAAAATATTTTATTTATTTATTTTTAGAGAGGGGAAGGGTGGAAGAAAGAGAGGGAGAGAAACATCAATGTGTGGTCGGCTCTCATGCGCTGCAGACTGGGGACATGGCACACTACCCAGGCATGTATCCTGACTGGGAATCGAACTGGTAGCCATTTGGTTCACAGGCCCCCGCTCCATCCACTGAGCCACATCAGCCAGAACTAAATTAATTTATTTTAAAGAATGCATTCTACTTTGAGATGTTTTCCACTTTTCTGTGAAAAGAAAATACTGAATATTAAGAATTTCTGACGCTAACAGCAATTGGTTGAGTTTAAGGCCAGTTTAAAACATCAGTTTTCTTGAATAAATGTTTACTGGGAGCAACATAAATGTGGGCAATATGAAACTTCATTAGCAGTGACTTATTTCCAGAAAGATACTTTATAAGCTAAAACTAAAGGAATTAACCCCAAATTAGCTTTTAGACCTCTCAAATCCATCCTTTTGTCTCCACTTCCTGCAAGATTTAATTTGTTTGCTTTAATAGTCAAAGAAGTGAGATTCTCCAAAACCCTGGAGGATGAAATAAACTAAGAAAAAGAACTCCTTAGTCATTTTTACCTGAGATCATGGTATATTTTAAGAACTTAATTGTTTTTTAGTTTCAAGTGCCTGCTGATGATTCACGTAATCCTTGAAACAACCAGTTCATCCATCAGGGTGTTTCAGTGCACAGTGCGAATTTTTAAAAATTTACAAAATGATTCTGTACTTATTTTTCTGTACATTTTTTACTTTTCTTAACTTTTTTTTTAAAGATTTTATTTATTTATTTTTTAGAGAGGGAAGAGAGAGGGGGAGAGAGAGAGAGAGAAACATCAATGTGCGTTTGCTGGGGGACATGGCCTGCAACCTAGGCATGTGCCCTGACTGGGAATCGAACCCGCAATGCCTGGTTCGCAGCCCGCGCTCAATCCACTGAGCTACGCCAGCCAGGGCTTTTCTTAACTTTTTTTAAAAAATAAAGATAATCTTATATCTACCTTTGAAGAGTTCACTTTCTGGTAAACAGGCTGAAGTTAGATCATAGTATGCCTGACCTCTCTCAAAACAAATCTCTCTCGCACACATATAGTGCAATTAGAGAATTTTGAGCAGAATGTTTCATAAAGTCAACTAATGACTTTTAAGAAAGATAAATATATATATTTGCCAAGTAAAATGAACCATTAACCACCAATAACCATAAAATGGGTATTTGGACAGAACCTTTGGAAAACATTCCTAGGAAAACATCTGCTACAGAAATATACTTTCTTTATTCATGTAAATAAATATGCATAGACAAACAAATTGATAATTTTTTTTTTATATTCTGGAAAGCAATTCTGGTTCACCAGAGAAGTTCCAGATATAAGACCAGCACATGCTACACTGCACACAGTACACTACACATAGGAATCTTCAGAACCTTAAATCATCTCTATATCTGAGAAGCACAATTTACATAAATACGCACACAGAAAGGAGCATCACTCTGAAAGGACAGTACAGGGCGTGAACGTGGTGAGTATGACTCCTTCACAGATGGCTCGAAAATGGTGTGTGACACTTAAAAAAACTAATTTGCCAAAACATAGCGGAAGTATTTAAGTGCTAATTCTTACTCCTTCAGTAGTTCTTCATCTATGGATCTCTCCCCAGGAAAACAGGCAGAAATTTTGAAAAAAAATGTCCAAGGATAGTCTTTGCAGCATTATTTATAATAGCAAGAACTAAATATGGCCTAACTGTCAAATATTATGAAAGCCTTGATAAAATATACAACACGTTATGATGGGATACTAAATGATCTAAAATATTTATTTAGAAAATAGCTTACCTTTATATAGCATTAATTATAGAACAAGAACTGGAAATGTCAGAGCTAATAAGTGGCAAAGCCAGGACTAAAACCTAGGAAGATGGCTCCAGAGTCTATATTCTTATCACTACATAAAATGCCTTTTGAGAGTACGTGTGATATATTTTAAAGGCAACATACTAACTTGCATGTCTCAGATCAGCTTGTGATGAAAAAAAAAACTGAAAGGAACTGTAGAAATGGGTATTAGTTTATTATGAATGACCACATTTCTGTTTATATAGTCCATGTTTTTCCCAGTTTTTAAAAACATAACCTTCATGTGAATATTTTTAATATTTTAGAAGTCTACACATGCTTTAAAAGTATAGCAAAATATGAATCATATAGCAATCTTAAATTGGGCATGTACTATTGCTATGTACTATAGATTTCACAAACAGCAAGGTCAGCAGTTTTTCGTATTTGAAAAATTATTGTAATCATGTATTGTCTACTGATGTAACATAACACTCATATCTCTTCAAGTAGAGCAAAAATTAATACAGACTTTTTGAAGCAAATTGAATTAAAAAGTTAGAATCTTCAGTGGCAGTATTAAAATGTTAAGGATAGCAATAAACGTCCTGATAGAAAACTCAGCAAGTTTTGTGTTTACTGCTACGTTTGACAGTTTGAAGGGGTAGAAACAATAAAGAGCAGGACAGTTTTCCTTTCATGTCCCCTTTATCTGCTCGATAATTTCATGTGCAGAACACAAGTTTGGAAATTTTGTGGGAATAAAGAAGAGATGGATATAGATAGCCAGGTGGAAAAAGAGAAAGCTCAGGATTTGCCTAAGCATTAAAAGTGAGAGAGAAAGCTGGACAGGAAGTCAATGGCAAACAGCAGGAAATAGCCTGCACTTTGGAAGAGCACTGGAATGCAGTGTACTAAATAAATCCCTGGTTAGCCTTATCTAGTGTTTATCTCTGTGAAAAGGTCAAAACAGGCAGAAATCAAAGCCCATTTTTATGACCATAGTACATTTGCTCTTCCAAAGTCTATATAGTCCCAGATACATTTAGTGTAATTACCATCAGTCAGCAGCAAATCCTTAAACCTATATGATAATACAAGACCTTCAAACATTAAAATACTTATTTATATAACAACATAGCTTATTTTATAGGTGAATTTTCTCATATAATTTTAATTGACAGTGCCCAATCATTTTTAAACAAAGATTTATGAAAGAGCAGAAGCAGCAGTTTAATATGTCATTTAAAAAAACTGACAGTAACTTGGGAAAAGAAAACTAGATTTGTTTGCATGTGTGTGAAACCTAAATGCTTACTCTAAGCACTATAGCATGTTTAGCTGATTCGGCAATATGTTTGCCATCTCTTTGTCAATTTAGTCCCAGAATACATCTTTTCTTAGACATTTTAGTTAGGTGTTGTTAAAAGGTTACTGTAACAGTATTCATTTATGAATAATTAATGACATAATAAAGAGGCCTGGATTTGACTACACAGTCATTGAATAAACAAGAACAAAGAAAATGAGCAGGAATACAATTTGATTTTCATAACAGGATGAGAGCTAGTTTCTAAGTATGATCGATGGCTTTACGAAAATGCTTCTTCCTTTTTATTTTGTGCTCCCTAATTTAATTGTTACACTGAAGGAGCTGAAAAAGATAGAAAACTCATAGAACACCCTTTGTGAAATAGTACATTTAATTTATACTAAGGTTTTGTAAATTATGAATTACCTGGTTCAGATGAAGTTCATGCATAATTATTTAATATTCTTACTTAGCACTGATTTTATCTATATGGAGTGGACTTATAAATTAGGTTTGTAACTGAGCAGAGCTGGAAAGCCAACACTCTCAGAGTAGCAAAGGCAAAATGTGCGAAGGAAAGCCTGAAGTCCTCTGACTAAGAAGCAAGGAAAGCAAAGTACTGGTTCTGGGTCATTTTGGTTTAACCAGACTGGCAATCGGCAAGCATGACAAGCATTGAATAGCCCACAAATTTAAAGACTGATTCACTTCTATAATCTCATTATTTACCTTCCTAACTTCAAGACATCTATTTTCTTTTCATTCCTGAGACATGAAGAACGAATATTTGAATGTAAACATTTTAAAGTTGGTACATTATATGCAATAACTGTCCAATGGCACTCATTTTGATTTTTGTGTAATTTTTGGATTTCACCTTAATCCCCAGCATTCTCTTTACTGATTGTGTCTAAAAAAAAGCAGTGTCTGAAGTCATTAAATATTTCCTCGGTTCTATTAATGGTGTTAGCTGTCCTATCATTTAGTATCAGTGACTGAGGCAAACAAACAACAACCATAAAATGTCAATGTAGCACTAAAAAATTAACAGACAAAATCTTGCAGAATATATGTTCCAGCAGCAGGAAAATGGCATGACAAAAAATGTGTAAATTCATGCAAAATACATGGTTCAACAAGAAGGAATTTGGTCTCCCTTTGAAATCTGTGAAATTGAAAAGCTGTCAATCATTTCTAAAAAATGATTTAAAGTTATATGGTGGAAAAAACAAAAGAACTGAGGATTTTATTTTGGGTTGGACATATTTTCAGAGTCTCTATATTGCAAAACATTTTACATTAAAAAGTTAGGTCACAGCTACTAGTTAAGCATCCAAAGTGATCACTCCAGACACTTGAGGTACACTGTTCAATATAAGCTTATCTTTATGATGACATAAAATTAATCAAACTTTCTATTGAAAATTGGATAGACTTTAATTTGGATTGATATTAATGCTTTCTTGAAAGAAAGGGATACATTATGGTCCTGCCCATATATACTAAGAATTTACCAACAATGCTTACTAAAATTCCCTTTCAAGTATGAGAGAAGCTTATGTATATTTTTATCTCTCTATCAAAAATGCAAATTATTATAAAACATTAGTGTTCAGAAAGATATATATTCATTTGTAATATAATAATGCAGGCTTTGGCATCTGTTTCTAAGTTCAATTTAATTTTGCAGCTTTGTCTTTAAGAGATACTCTACTACCCACACAGAATTGGCTCAGACCTTTCCTCCCCTGGGGTCTTGAAGAGCTACTTGTTAATGAAATGGAGTGTTTCCATCCACCATTACTTTGTTGCTAAAAAATCTTCCCACTATTGCACCACATTCCACAAACTTTGTATCTGCAAGCACAGACCTTTCAGATGCAACAAGTATAAGCCTATTTGTTTTTACTTTATTCTATAATTTTTCAGATTTTATTGAATCAAAACATTCAATTCCAGGCAGCATTCTTGAATTTAAATAATACATGTGTATTTTAGTGAATTTGGTTTGGAGAGACATCCATTCCATTTATTCAATATTTTCCCTCTCTTTCCATGCCTAAAATCCAGATGTTACATTATTAATAATTTATGAAAATTAGATATTTGAACTGAGATTTGAGGTTGAAAAAAGATGAGAAATGTTGCTATTTCTTGGTAACACAGAAAATTTATAAGTCCCTGAGGAGCTGACTACTTCAGTTTTTCTTTTTCTTTCTTAAATATCTAGAGACATTAGGAGATTCTATACAATCAGCCTGGGAAACCCACCTGTAAATTTAGGATAACTACATAGCTCCTAAATCTATAATTATAAGTTAAAATGTTTTTGTCATCTGAATAAAAGATACTTATGTGTAAAATTTAGAAACTTACAGAATAATTTAAAAGTACCTTTGTGAGAAGCAATTATAATTGTTAATTCCTACTAGAATGCCAAGTTCTCTGGTTCTTATGTCTTTCCATATCTATCTCAAATGTATTCCTGACTATATGTTAATATCAGAGATAAATTTTTTTTGTGAACTTTCATTATTTTACTCAGCCAAATATTTTAAGGCCACATGGAGGATCAGTAAGAAAGAAGCTTCTCTTTTTTCTCTCCAAACTATCAGAAGTGGAAATGTAGACCAATTATTTGTCACACTGGTCATTTGCTTACTTGTAATTTAAAAGGTCTATTACTTCAGATTGAATAGTTGTAAAAATATTTATACTAACTGGGAAAATCCACACAATGCACATTTTGGGGGAGCAATAGAAACAGGGTGAATTAAAGTACTACTAAATTATTGATTAGAGTAATAAATAGGTTTGGGATTAATAGTAACCTGAAAAATATTATTCTCCCTTTAGAGATATACCATAAACCAGGGGAGGAAAGCTGGCTAGAAATTAGATTTCTAAGTGTCACTTAATAGTGAATACCAAGTGGAGTTTGGAGTAATTTAGAACTACTAAACAGGCTCAGAATGGTCACCCTAATGATCTAAGATGCAATGTCCTCTTATTATTGTTTGTATGGCCTGCATATTGTCATAGATTGAAATGTTTGATCATAGGAAATAAATTCCTACTATATTTCTAAATTCTTTGAAAATTATATTCATTTAAATCAGCTAGTATCTTCGGAGATTGCTGCTTTCTCATTTTAATGCATATGAGTTAATAGCTAAATTGTAGATATTTAGAATTTAGAATTTAGAATTATTGAGAATTTTCTACTTTGACGGTGAGCCAGATAAAATTTTATGCATTTTTCCCACACTCTCTCCCTTTTATAAAGTTGTTATCCAATTTCATTGACTAGCCTTGTGATTTATACAGTGCAGTTGACTCACCAAAGCACAGTCAAGGGAGACATGGATTAATATGTCAACTAAAATTGACAATTGGATGTCTAGTACTAGTTTAGTATAATTCCATGGAGTTTCAGGACCTCTCAGTGAATACTTTTAGGCAGAGAAAAAAAATTCTAAGTAAAGATCTATAATTGCCTTGTATTTCAAAGATTCCTACATAGTGATAAAATGCTTTTATTAAAGGCTAAAAACATTCAGTGATATCTCAATATGTTATTTAGGTACTTTTAAGCCCATTATATAATGAATATATTATACTTCTATGCTTGCTGATTTTCTAGGATGGAAGGAGGGGAAGAGAAACACTTTATAAATTCATAGACGAGTATAAAATGTCCAGCACATAGGATTATGGACTTCAGTGGGCTGCGTATCTTTCAGCAGTCCTGAAGACTTCTGGCTGCATTTCACTCGCAATTAGCACTGTGGGGGGAAAATTCAAATTACAAAATAAAACATATTAGTAGTCCTTGAATAAAGGAATCATAAGTAGAGACTTACATCCAATATTTTCTATCTAAGTGATTCAGAGGCTGATGTCCTCTTTTCTGCAGTTCACTTGCCTGAAAAATTAGATTGAGAAAGTGTACAACAAAAGACAATGCAAAGAGTAAATCAATTGGTGATGGCATAAAACCAGAGCAGTCACATGTATATTGAAAAAAGTTGTTAAAATGTACAAAGTGATCAGAGAATATACCTACAAAGGTCAATGAATGTGTACATAATTCTTTTATAGAAGCTACTGCCAGTGACCAGAAAGTATATTCTACAAAGCAAAACACGGGTTACACTTTGAGTTCACACAGCAGACTGAACTAGGGAAACTGCATTCCCTCGTTCCCACTCTCATTCAGGAGAAGCAACAGCAGTACACCCAGGCTCTGAGGTTAAGGTGCTATGTACGTGAGTTTAGAAACCATCGCCAGCCAGATTTTTCAAAGAGTGCATTTAAAGAAATCTGCTAGGAGCAATAATGGTCAAAATTGTTCCTTCAGAGACAGATGATTATTTGTAGAACTGTGGTGGAAGCAACTAGCACAAATGAAAATGAAGGGTTTGAACAGCCCTGGTAGTTTGCTGCCTTGATTATATGTTCTTTCTGTCATCAGATGGTCAACATATTCAGAGAGAACATGGATGAACAGTTGGTTGTGACAAAATTGTAGATTGTCCCTTCTAGCTGGCTTCTAATTTGTTTTCTAAGATAAAAATGAAGAAAATAACTATAAAGAATAAGCTCTAATTATGATGAGGGAAATTATTCTTCAGGTTGAAATATAAGCATTCTCCTTTTCCCTTAAAAAAAAAAAAAGCATTATTTTCTGCAAATAATTAGTTGCCTTGTAGCTTTTCTTTATAAGCATTTTTTTCCCTAGGAAAAAATATTGATTCCATGCAAAACATTAACACTGACTTTTGGATTACAATGCTACATAACAAGAAGTTTTCCCCAAACTTCCTTCTTTTAATAGTTCCAAAAAACAACAACAAAAAACAAGTATACCCAAAAGAAGAGATTGTTCAAGACCATATGGAAATTTGTTTATTACTTCTTATTGACTTTCAGTGAGAGAGAGAGAGAGATCATTTGTTGTTCCACTTATTTATGCATTCATTGGTTGATTCTTTCATTTGCCATGACCTGGGATTGAACCTGCAACCTTGGTGTATCAGGACAACACTATAACATAGTGAGCTACCCAGCAAGACATGGACATTTTAAACACTGTATTTGAGCACAAAAAAAAATTGAGGCTATGGTTACCTTTCTCTTTTCAAACAACATATACAATTTTCACAGAATCAACCTGGTCAATATCTTTAAATAACATTAAAATGCACTGTCTTTATAATTTATCTTTAGTAAAGAGAAACTTTGATTATTTAAATATACATTAATTATTTCAACAAAAATTGATTAAGCAACTAATTTGAGTCAGATTCAGATATTCTTCCCAGCACAGGATACAGAGGTGAACTTGTTACACTTGACAGCTAGGGGGAAAGACATGTACCTCTAGTCATAACAGTATGTGAACACAGATGCCATTATAACCTACAACATGGTGATAGGAAATGGTTAAATGGTAAAAGCAGAGGCTGCTGTGGCCAGAGAGGTGCAGAATCGTGCTTCTCCACAAGGATCTGCTTAATGGTGCATCCCCACTCTGGGAGTTCCTCTCCTTTCTGAAAAGAAAAGCTATTTTCTCTTCCTGAAGAGTTGCAAATAGCAGCATGAAAAGAAATTAAAAGTAGCTGCCCATCCAAACATACAACTGGTCAGAGATATAAATACAGCTCAAAAAAAAAAAAACACCCCTAAACAAAATTAAAAAAAACAAACAAAAGCAGAATGCTGTGAGCTCTGCCAATGGTAACAGCCTTCATAATCTGATGAAAAGACATTGGACTCAATATAGTTAAGAAAAAGCACTCCTATGACATGCAGTGACTGGAAACTCTGAACTGAACCCCTCAGCAACAATGACACAGGAACTGGGAACAATCTTTAATTAGCATTAAGAACTCCAATACAAAAATCAGGCTACTCTAGATTTACATAATGTAGAGCAAGTACCATGTAGAGTTTTTTTTTTTAAAGGAACTACTATTGTTAAAAAAATACTCCACATTAGATCAAGTCAAAGTCAATTTTGTTAGCCACACAAAGGACTTCAAAGATAAAATGAGGGGGGATTGAAAAATATTTGAATTTCTATTTAATATTTATGGTTTACTACATAAAATAATGCTTGAATAAGGAATTGATATATGCAAACTGTATTTTATAGTATGTATTTAATCGATCTGTTATTCACTTCCTAAAACTTATTTTTCTGGACTAATGAATCTTTTTTGTTACTCCTATGGATAGAAAGCTAAACAAGGCGAACCCTAATTTTCGGTGTCCTGGGTAGGGAAAGACAAAGATCCAAGGAAATGTACTACAGCATTGTTAGCTATAATAATCTACTGGAAGCGGGCTACATACCTATGAAAACAATAAATAATTTATGGCCACCTATACAGATATTAAAGTTTTAAAGTATAGGGTTTAAGTTAAGATATAAAAGTATAATATAGATGTTGTTCTGATATACAAAGAAGACCACAATTGAATAATATCAATCTGTATATTAAAAACTACAAATACCTGGCTGGCGTAGCTCAGTGGATTGAGCGTGGGCTGCAAACCAAAGCATTGCAGGTTCGATTCCTAGTCAGGGCACATGCCTGGGTTGCAGGCCACGGCCCCCAGCAACCGCACACTGATGTTTCTCTCTCTCTCTCTTTCTCCCTCCCTTCCCTCTCTAAAATTAAAATAAAATAAAATATTTTTAAAAACCCTACAAATACAATTTTTCTAAAACAATCTAGCTGGCTTTCTGCAGATGAGAGAGTACATAGAAAAAAGAACTCTGAAAGAAAGTACATGAAGTTGTTTAAAAGCTTACTTCTAAAATAGGGAACTGAGGTCAATGAGTAGCTTTCTACTTTCTCTACATGTTTTTTTTTAAATATTTTATTTATTTATGTTTAGAGAGGGGAAGGGAGGGAGAAAAAGAGGGAGAGAAAGAGAAACATCAATGTGTCTTTGCCTCTCCTGCGTCTCCCACCAGCGACCTGGACCGTAACCCAGGCATGTGCCCTGACTCGGAATCGAAGCAGTGACCCTTTGGTTTGCAGGCTGGTGCTCAGTCCACTGAGCCACAGCAGCCAGGGCTCTACATGTTTTCTACATATCTTTATTGTGTAAGACTTTAATATTTACATTATTCCTGTCTAAATATGATGTTATTTCTTAGGTTTAAAAGCTATTTACAAATAAAGTAAATAAAATAATAAAATAAATAAGTAAATAAATAAAATAAAAATCCAGAATTTGCAGAATAGATGTAACTAATCTCCTGAATGTTACTTAACCATGGTCGTCCCCGTCACCTGTGCTGAATCTTACACTCCATAAAGATAAGCCAAGGAGACTGTGAGAATGCAAACAAGAGAGTGGCCAACTTGGAACAGTTAGCTGGTAGATGAAGTGGAACAGGGAAGAAAAAGGTCAGGGAATCGGAGGTGAACTCTCGAAGGAGAAAACCTTCTGAAAAGGTAATTAGAGTCTGAGTTGAGCTCACTAATCAGAGAAGGTGGGAAACACATTCCAAACCGATTAAACAGCACTAAAAAGAGCATGGAGGTGTGAAACTTCGTGGTGTGTTCAGAGAAGGGTGAACAATATAACTGCAAAGTGGGGTGGGTGAAGAGCATAATGAGAATCAAGTCAGGGAAAGCGTAGTAGATTAGGATCAGACTATAAATGTGTGAAGGGTCCCAGGTGCCATGTTATAGACTTGGAAAGTTTTTAAGCAAGGCAGGCACTATCAGCCTTACATTTTTGAAGGTTATGCTATTGGCAAGCAGGAAAAAAATTAGAGCAGGAACTATTACTAGATTTTAAAACATTTTTATTTCAAGATGAGGAGGCCTTTTTGGAGGAGATGTTCACTAAAGGATGGAGGTAATATGTCCCAGGCTTGGATGGAAATGTTTCTAAACATATGTTTTATCATTAATATCACGCAGCGTATGCTCAAATCCTATATAAAGCACATTCTTGGCTTATCACCAAAAACATTTATTAAGCACCCACCTGCATATTAAATTATAGCAGAGTCTAAATCCTTTGCAAATGTCAAATATATGTTTTAATTTGTGTTCTGCATAGTACACATAAAGCATTGTAACTTCTTTGCGACCTCCTCTAACACCGTCTTGCCTCTCAAGAATATCACATAGATTATACTCCATTGTACATTCACAAAACAGTTTATTTTTAAGAATTTTCTGAACAACTCAATTCAGTAAGAATGTGTGTTGTGGAGGCAGGAGTGAAAAGATGTATAAAAGCAGAGAATACATTTTCTAGTTTATGGAAAGTTATAATGTAAGTGAAGAGAAGGGAATAAAATAAGCTTTTACAAGTAAAATTGTCGGTTCCTAAGGCAACATTCAAGTATGTGTGTGACGATGGAGTGCACACTGTGAAAGAACAGAAGAAATTCTTGGTTAGTAAAAGATCACCATGAGGTGGTTAGGGAAGGAGGTGAGTTTATTCAGTGCTTTCACTGACAAAATATACCTAAAAGTACTAACAATTGTAAAAAGCAGAAAATACGGAACAGTCTTTCAATTGCTACCGAGATTTGCATCTCAATGTGACCTTGTAGAATTATTAAACTTCAGCATTGAACACTTGGTACCATTCAGAAGTAGAAAATTGCATTTGAACCCTATGTGGCTTAGCCTAAATTTAATTAATTTCTTGTATTTAAAACACAATGAATTTCAAATAACTTGCCTTTGGTTCACTTATATTTTTCCATTTATCAACACACCTTAAGATTATTTTTCAAATTATCTTTTCTTATAATCGTGGCAGAACGAGAGCCACAATTGTGGCTGAGATGAACCATACAAGATACAGAGGTAGACAAATTATTCTCCCTAATTCTACTCCTCTGCTTATTGACACATCTCTTTTTTCACCTACTTTATCGAGTACTCCTCACTTTGTTGACCTAGTATTTAAGATTACTGTATAATGTTATCCATATGCTTAAAAAACACACTCAAAATACACCTGTGCCTACAAGGTTCCTGCAGGTTAATGTCCTCTGCTAGGGAAAACGGCCTCATTTGCATTGACTTTCAAGGAACTCCTGCAGGCAAACACCTGAAGCCAATCATCTGCAGATACCTGCCCACAGGCATAGGTGTGCTATTAGAGAACCAGTATACTCTGTCAGCCGTGTTTAGTCTCACATGCTATGTAAAACTTAAGTTTGACCCATTGAGCCAACAGACAGTGACGGCACATCTTTGTAGAAACTGATTTGCATTTGGAATGGTAGGGCATGGTCAGTAACAAAATAAAGTTGATGATGGAAAAGATGCTTGGTCTGCAAAGAAAGAAAAGTAATATATAATAGAATATGTAGGAGTTATAAATATAGAAGCGAAGAGGAAAAAATATAAAGATAGTTGTAGTGTCAACAATATAGGGAATTGAGAGAATAAAAATATTCAATGTACAAAGGTATACATTATCATTGTATCCCAATAATAAGAAATTTAAGTATTGCTTTGTATCATATTGTTTTCCATAAATGTTTTCAAAATTTCTCTAGCCAAGTCAAAAAGATTTTATTCAGGCATATATTTATTTACAAACATTTATTGAGTGTTTACTATGCAGTAAGCTCAGGGAGGTTTACCCCAGACATAAAAAGTAGTTAAGAAACCTATTAGGGAGAAATAATGATTAAAAGTAAAATAGTACAATATGATTGGCTCCTATATTATAGATCTATTGTATTTTTGGTAGTTCATTAGAGACAGTGATTACTTCTTTGCCATCTCTCTCTCTCTCTCCCCCTCCCTTAACTATGATATAGGGCTCAAGGATTTAAACCTTGTACCCCCTACCTTCTCTATGCACACTCTTTCCCTAAGTAGTCTTAACCCCTTGGCTTTTAAGGGTTATCAATACCCTGCTGACTCACAACCTCCAAATACATGTATCCAACTATCTACCTGCTATTTCTACCTGAATGCTTAGTAGGCATCTTAAGATTATCATGACTAAAACATAAGTCTTGGTATGTGACCCTTCCACACACAACCTTCTCCTACCATAGTCAAACACATACATCCAATTGCTCAGACCAAGTACGTAGCTGTTGCTCCTATCTTTCCCTTATACAGTTGTCCCTCACCATATGGTGGTTCACTTATTGCGGCTTCACTGTATTATGACTTTTTAAAAAAAGAATCTATCTAATTCTGTATCACGGAGTTTTCACTATATTGCGGGATTCTGCGGTATACTGTACCCATATAGAATTTTATATGTTGTTAGAATTACATAGGTTTAAGAGTGTAGAAAATGTTTAAGAGCATATGAAGTGTTTATAAGAGTGTGGGAAAGGTTAATAAGAGAGTGGGAAAGGTTTATAGGAGTGTGGGAAGGGTTTATAAAGCCTTAAAATATATCTAAATAATAAAATAAATATAATGCTGTTACTTTGCTGATTTTCACCTATTGCGGAGGTCTCTGGAATGTAACTCCCGCGATAGGTGAGGGATTACTGTATGCCCAATATATCAACAAGTACTATAGCCTGTAATTTTTAAATTCATCCCAAATTTGATTAGTTTTCATAACATTCACTGTTCCCACATTAGTGGAAGCCTCCACCATCTTTCATGTACCTACTTCAATAATTTCCCAGTCCTTTGACTTCCATTTCTGACTCTTTAATCTGTTCCCCACTGTCTGGCAGCCAAGGGACTGTTCTAAATCTTAACACAGACCATATCACTTCCTGCATCACTGTTTCCAGTAGCTTCCAGTCACGCAAAGTTTAAACTCAATGCCATGACCATACAGTGCTCTATTTCAACCAGTTTCTGCCTCACTCTCAGAACTCACCTCACACTTCTGCCCTCCTCAGCATTCCTGTTTTTACTGATTTTGTCTTTTTGTACTAGCTTACAAGCTTTACTTTTGCCCCTACCTTTGCCAGGCATATTCTTCTCATAGCTGTCACATGGCTCATCCCACCACTCCTTTTGGAAATTTTCTAACTCTTTCCTCCACAAGATGCCTAGTTGACCACCTACCTAAAATAACTCACTCAAATTCTCTACTCTGCATTGGTTTTCTTCATGAAATATAGCCTTGAATTTAAAATTATCCATTTATAGTTTTATTGCATCTTCCAAAGACAGTAAACTTCATGAAGGCAAGAACTTGTTTCTATTTTCACAGGTTTCCCTAAGCTGAGATATGGGCTGGGAATATAGTGACTACCTAATAAACATTTACAGAGTGCATGAGTGAAAGAGGAGTAGGTACGTGAGTTTTAGCATGAAGGATGAATGAAGTTATTGTGTGCTTAAAGGGCACTCCAGAAATAGATGATGAGTATAAGCTTGGAAGTATAAAGTGCATGCACCATTTACAAATGGTTAACAGTCCTCTGTGGGTACAGCATTCCTGAAATCACAATAAAGATTCAGATAATTGTGCAAGCTCCATTCACACATGGACTCAGAACCAAATAAAAAGAAGCAAATGTATATAATTAAAACTTGATTGTGACCATTTATGATGTTTCCTATTATTTCTGCAATCTGTAAAATAAATGTTATTAAAGAGCCAGGAAAATAATTCCATCAAACCATTAATGAAGTGCACACTCTCTTTCAAGTGTTCATAATTTGTCTCTAAATGTCATTGAGAGTACCATGATGCATATGTAAAGGTGAGACCAAAATCCCCAGGTAATCCTTGTGCCAACAAATGCAAGGTTGGCCAGGAACACTTGTATTTAAGACTCGTCACATTCTGTGGTTTAGTCTCTTTATCTCTCCGGCGGCATGAAGCCTTACCTCAAACAGAGCCACCTGATGTTGTCTTGTTACATGCCAGGTGAATCTGTCTACTGCTGTCAAAACTGTGACTGGGTACAGCTGTGTTGTAGCTTGTTAACATTCCTCTGTCCACTGACTGGAAGTTACTTCATAGCAACTCCTCTCCGCCGTGCTTGGATCTCTACAGTCATCCAGTGCTTATAATACTTTATTATTGTCGTAGTACACAGGATTCAGAGGACAGGGTGCCTAGTTTCTCACAACTTGTAAATAATTTCATCTTCCTCATTGGTTTCATATATGGCTTATAAATGAATGTGATCTAGCAGTTCAGGAACAAAGGACAAGGTCTATCAAGACAAGTCACTTAATAATTATCTGGGCATGCTTTTTGGGGTTACATATAAAGCAACAGCCTTAAGGGGCTAATGTGAGAGTCCGTTATGTAGAGTCCCATGCACCAAGCTCACAGCTTAACAATATTAAACTTAATATGCCAGGCTGCATCCTAAAGAAGAAATGATTCCTAGAGTACTCTGATACTTAGAAAAATATTAAGTTTGATAATTGTGAACTCTGTCAAAGCAGATAACTTACCTTTCTCATTTGCTGCTATATTTCTATCACCTAGCTTATTTTAAAGAAAAAAATTAAGAAAAAAATTAATTAATTAATCTCAGTTTTCCCCATTAGGTAGTCAACTCTTTGAGGGTAGAGCCTTTGTCTAAAATAAAGTAGACAATCACAGCACTATTTCAGACAACTCTTTATAAAGATGAAAATATTCTATAAATTCTACACTGTTCTATATGGTAAACACGAGTCTTGTGCAGCAGAGAGAGTATCAAATGTAGCTAATGAAAATGAAAAACTGAATTTGAAATGTTTAAAAATGTCATTTCATATTGTATATAAATGGCAACATATGACTAGTAGTTACTATGCATTAGAAAGTGCAGATCTGTGGTGTTGAGAATTAACATAACCTTTTATCTTTTAGTGTGCAATATGTGTATTTTAAGTTGCCATTCAAGCCTTTCATTATTTGAAACATAAACAATCATAAAACAGAATTGAGGTCCTTTGGAAATGACTATGCCTGTTAATGGGCAATATTGCTGAATAAGATTTTTAAATTTTCCTAAAGCTTTTGCTTAAAATTCCTGTTAACAGCAATACCCTTTGATACATACATGAACCTAGTGAAATGGAAATCTTATACCTTTAACTTATTACAAATAAAGTCATTAATAAAATCATTAAACTGTCGAAACTTCCCCACTGCAAAGCATTTGAGCCAAGCAACATATGCCTAATATCTTCTCTCTCCATTGCTTGAATGAAGAGGATGGCAAGGAGGATTGTTATTTTCCTTCTTGACAAAAAGAGAACATTCTCATGGACACATGAATGGCAGTATTGTCCTACTTTCTCCTATTAATTCATTTATGTTAAGGTGAAGAAAATGAGGAAGGACTGTTTTCTAGCCATACTCCAATTTTCATTAAACCAAGAATGGGCACAATGTGTCTATTAAGTTGCTAGAGACTTTCTCACAGTGTCTGATACAGCTGTACAAACTGCTTCCCACCTTCTGCCCACTGACAAGTTCACTCTAAACAAAAGTTATGACCTATTCTCCCTGAGTTTTCTCTGCCCTTTGCAGTAAAATTCCAACTTACTTTCCACTTTCACCCTGGGTCACAAAGAATTTTTATTGGAAAGCTAAGTAAAAGCCAAAGTGTTCATGAAAAGCTTTGAATGTCTGTTACTTCGTGTAAAAAAAACAATCAAGACTTCCTGGGATCACTTGGGAGAACTTTATATTGTTTTATGTCTGTGGCAAGGGCTTCTTTGGTGAATTTCACCTTCATGGAAAAAAAGGAACATTTAAACTCTGTGTAGAAAATAGGTGACAGGATGGTTAGTGGATTTCTGCTTCACCAACTATTTACTATTCACACAACACACAGCACCCAAAGCATGCACCAATTAGATCACCCTCCTTTAGAAACGAAGGTGAGTTAGGAGTCTGACATTTGTTTTATTCACTGGGAAATGTCTGCACTGACCTCCAAATACATTGGTTTTAATTTTTTTCTTAAAAAATTATATCTTTAAAAGTTTTAAAGCCCTGGCTGGAATAGCTCAGTGGATTGAGCGCAGGCTGCGAGCCAGGCATCGCAGGTTCGATTCCCAGTCAGGGCACATACCTAGGTTGCAGGCCATGTCCCTCAGCAACCGCACATTGATGTTTCTCTCTCTCTCTCTCTCCCTCTCCCTTCCCTCTCTAAAAATAAATAAATAAAATCTTTAAAAAAAAAGTTTTATATATACTAGGGTAGCTTTTATGCAACAATAATTATTGCACTGTGAATCAGTAATATCTGAAAACATTAGATCAATAAATAATTCTACATATTTCATCCTGGTTCTTTGCCAACTTTATTTCTACTATCACCTCAATGTGAGTCCCCAAACTCCAGCCCTAACTTTGTCCGCAAGTTCTACTCCAAAATTTAACTAGTCTGTGAGATCCTTAAAGGAAGGGCTATCTCTCTTCACTGCCTCAGTGGAATGCTCACGTCAGGGAGGGGTACATACAAGAATTAGTGATTGAATTTTTAACTGCCTTCTGAAAAATGACAACTCAAACAATCACCTTCTTACACCAAACAGCTTCTCTTCCATTTTAATTTTCATTAGTGCTTCAATTTCTTCCAGTCAGCTGTGTTAACAGTCTTGAAGGTGTCTTTAATTTGATGACTATCGTCTTTCCTTTTGCCAGAAAGATGTCAAATTCTGTTGATCCTTAACAAAATTAAGGCATGTCTCCCATTTATCTTATCATCTCAATACCCCCTGCAAAAATTCTATTTTAGGCCTTCATTCATGCTATGGACTGAATTGTATCCTTTCCTTCAATTCACGAGTTCAAACCCTAACCTCCACTGTGATATGGCCTGTAAGGGGGTAATAATGTTAAGTGGGGTTATAAGGACTGGTCCTAATTTAAGAAGAGACACTAGAGTATGGTCTAGCTCATGTTCTGTATGATGTCTCAGAGAAAAGAGGTCATGAGAGCCCAGAGCAACCAGGACGGGGGCCTGTACCAGACACTGACCGTACCTGCACTCTGATCTCAGCTGTTCAACCTCTAGAACTGTGGGAAGATGAGTGTCTTTTTTAAATAGGCTCTTCTTTTTCTAGTTTCCTAAGGTTAAAGCTTAGATTATTTTCTAATATATGCATTCAGTGCTATAAATTTCCTTCTAAGCAGTTTTACTGTATCCCACAGATTTTGTTAAATTGTGTTTTCAGTTTTATTTACTTCAAAACACTTAATTTCTCTTGACATTTTTTTTTTTTTTGGCTCATATGTTATTTAGAAGTGTGTTGTTATACTTCATTTTGGAATTTTCCAGTTATTTTTCTGTTGCTGATTTCTAGTTTAATACCAGTGTGGTACTAGAGAAAGCATTGCATAATGTCTATTCTTTTAAATATGTTATGTTTAATGGCCCATGGTGTGATCTATATTGGGGAATGTTCCATGTGAGCCTCTCAAGAAAGTGTATTCTGCTGGTGCTGAATGAAGTATTCTAGGGCTGTCCACTGCATCTGTTGCCTTTCTGCCTGCTGGGTCCATCCATTACTGATAGAGGGATGTTGAAGTCTCCAGTTCCAAGTGTGGATTCATCTATTTCTTGTCTCAGTGGTATCATGTTTTAACTCATTTATTTTGCTTTCTTGTTATATGTATACACATTAAGGACTGTCATGACATTTTGGTGAACTTAAACCTTTATTATTATGCAATGCCTCTCTTTATCCTTAGTAACTCTGCTTGATTTACAGTCTTCTCTGTCTGAAATTAGTATAGCTACTCCTGCTTTCTATTGATTAGTATATCAGAGTATAGCTTTCTCATCCCTTTACTTTTAATCTATATGTATCTGCATATTTTAAAAGGATTTCTTATAGACAACATATAGTTGGATTTGTTTTCTGATTCACTCGGTCTCTATCTTTTAATTGGTATACTTAGACAATTGACAATCAAAGTGATCAATGATACATCTGGGTTAATTAATATCTACCGTATTCAGTACTGTTTTCTACTCATTGCCCTTGGTCTTTGATTCTAATTTTATTTTTCATTCTTTATGTGTTTTTCATGGTTTTCACTGAGCATTTTATATATATTTTCTCTGTTTTCTTAGCATATCAGTTATACAGTTGACATTTAAAGTGTCACCAACTCCTGCTACAGTCAAAAATGGATGCATAGCTCATGACGCCCCTTCGCCCATATTTGGTAGTCCCTAAACATCTGTGGAAGATTGGCTCCAAAATCCCATGAGGACACCAAAATTCACAGAGGCTTAAGTCCCCTACCTAAAATTGTGTAGGTCAGTGTACACAGTCGCCCTCTGCATCTACAGACTCCTAACCCAGGACGGAAAACACTGCAGGTATTTGCTCAGGAAAAGTCTGCACATAAGTGGAGCTGCACAGCTCAAATCTGTTGTTCAAAGGTAAACTGGACTTTTTTTCAACATTTTTAAGTGGTAAACCTAGATTTTGCAATATATATTTACACCAAACCTAGTTTACTTTCAAATTACACAGTACCACTGCATGGCTACTGTGAGTATCTCATAATCATGAAATAATCCAAATTTTTTCCTCCTGCCCCTTGGTTCAGTGCAGTCATTTATTTTACTCATATATAAGCATACATAATATGATATTTCTATTATTTTGAACAAACTGTGATCTATTATATCAATTAAAATGAATAAAACTACAGGATTTTATTTTACCTTTACTTAGTGCAGCTTTGGTGCTTTTTTCTTTCTTTATGTATATCTGAGTTTCTGGCCTATATTTCTTTCCTTCTCTCTAAACAACTTCTCTTAACATATTTTTGCACAGCAAGTCTGTTAGCAACAAATTATCTCAATTTCTGTTGCTCTAAAAAACATTTAATTTTTTCTTCACTTTTGAAGCATAATTTCGCAGGATACAGAATTCTAGATTAGACCTTTATTTTTTTCTATCAATACATTAAACATTTTATTCCACTATTTGCTTGTATGGTTTTTGAGAAGTCAGAAGTAAGTGTTAATACTTATTCCTTCATAGGTTAGGCATTTTTCCTATGGCCTCTTTTAGTCTTTTTTTCTTTATCTTTGATTTTTTATAACTTAATAATTATATACGTATGTGTAGTTTTTTAGTATTTATCCTACTTGGTGTTTCTGAGCTTCCTGGATCCATGGTTGGACATCTGATATTAATTTGAGGAAATTCTCAGTAACTATAGTTTCAAATATTTCTCCTGTTTGACTTTCTCTGTCTCTTTTTTCTTTTGTTCCAATATTCCCACCCCATGTATGTTACATCTTTAGTGGATGTCCCAAATTCTGGATAATTTATGTTTTTTCAGACTTCGTTCTCTTTGTTTCTCAGTTTTTGAAGTTTCTATTAGATATCCTATAGCTCAGTGATTCTTCTCTCAGCTGTGTCCAGTCTACTACTGCACCCATCAAAGGCACTGTTCATTTCTACTGCAGTTTTCTGATCTTTAGCATTTATTTTTGTTTCTTTAAGAGTGTTTTCTGTCTACTTACATTACTCACCTGATCTTGCATGTTACTGTTTATCAATTGGTGTTCTTAGCCTATTAATCATACCATGATTAAATTCTTGGTGTGATTATTTCAACATCCCTGTATGTCTGTGTCAGATGCTTGCTGTCCCTCTTCAAATATTGTGGATCTTTTTGCCTTTTTATATTCCTTGTGATTTTTTTCTTAGTGATCACTCATGATGTGCCAGGGTAAAAGACACTGCTATAAATAGGCCTGTAATAATGTGGCAAAGTGTTGGGAGAGGGAAGCATTCTGTCATCCTATTATCCAGCCTGAGTCACTCAGTGAAGTTATGTCTCTGAGCTGTGAACTTCACAAGTGCTTCTTAGCCCCACCACCCCCCTCTTAGGTAGGACACAGGGTTAGAGTGACCTACAATTCGTATTTACCTTCTCCCACATGGAAGGCTAGAGTTGGATACAGCTGGGTATTCACTTTCCCTGAAGTCGGTCGGGTTCTATTCAAACCCAAATGATTAGTCTCTGGCTAACTGCTCTCTTTCTACTGAGGCCCATCTTGTTGAGACAAACAAAATGTTCCTGTCCATTTCAAATCATTTTCTTTTCTCTTTCCTCTTCCAAATGTGTGGAGGATTTCCCCTGATGTTTTCTTGCCTGCTATGATTGAGTCCTCTTAGGGTTTTTAACTCTGAGCTCCCACATCCTGCCTCCTGCAATTTGTCAGTTACCATCCAGTTTTCCTCCTGCAGGGGGAGTTTTCTTGGAGGTTTCATTCATTTGAATTCCTTTGTACTGTGATCTCTGTATCTTCCTGTCTGCTGCTGATTTGTGGGGCAGTAGTTTTTTGTGTGGCCTCCTCAATTTTGCACACCTAAGAAGAGTTGAATTTTCAGTTTATTCGGTCTTTTAATTGCAAGGATGAAAGTGGTGGTTTCCAAGGTCCTTTCAAGGGGAACCATAAACCAGAGTTATTTTTGTTTTTCTCTTTTAGAAGAGAGGGGGTGTGGTGGAGGGACATAGGGGGAGAGAGGAGGAGAGAGATCTATAATCAAATGAGTTTTACAAAATGACTCCACTTCAAAATGTAAATTAGCAGTGTTTAGCAGCATGTTATAATAAGTCTCTGAGAAGTCCTAGGGCAAAAACAATGAGAAAGGAAATTTTGTTCACTACAGTCATTCCCTTCACTGGCACAGGAAATAAAAAAGGTTCCTGTACTGCTTTCAAGCCTTGGTTCATTGGGTTCCCCATGTATTCTCCAACAACTGCTTTGCCTTTTCTCCCCTCTTATATAATTCTAACCAATCATCAGGTCCAAGGCTTTGGTTAAGTTAAACCTTCTGTATTTACACTATTGTCATTGTTCACTATTCTAATATTTTGAAGACTAGGATAGCACATGAATCTGTGTTAGCACATGAATAATTATATATTATCACTTATTATTCACAAGCATCTTATTGGTTAGGTCTATTATCATCTTAAAGATAGAGGTCTGAGATTCCCAGAGTTTACGTTTTGCTTAGAACATAACAACAACAAAAGAGTTTTCCTTTATTAAGTGCTTACAAATTGACGAAGTCTTCTAATTCCTCAGATATTATCCATGAATCAATTCTGTGAAATAGTATAGAAATTTCCTATTGCTTCAGTACAAACTACCACAAATTAAGGGTTGACCAGGCTAGACTCCTTTCTGGAGGTTACAGAGAAGAATCCACATCAAAGCTCATTCAGGTCTGGTTGAATTTACTTCCTAATGGTTCTAGGACTTTGGCATATGGCTTTCTCCATCTTTAAAACCAGCAGTGATAGGTCATTAACCCCACTTATGCCTAGAAGCTCTGACTTCCTCTCCTGCCAACAGCTAAACTCTTTACACTTTAGGTCTTGGGTGATGACTTAGGTCTGTCCAAATATAATTTAATGTACTCACAAGAGTGATATCACATCATATTTATAAGTTTCTCCCACACTTAAAGAGAAGGAAATTTTATAATAATGAAAGTCATAAGGAATCATTCTTAGATTTTTGCTTATAACAGATAGGTTGTTACCATTGACATTTTTTCAGACAGAGAAACAAAGGCACAAAGCAGAGTAAAAACTTGAATACTGGTGCAAATAGTGTTTCATGTGTTTTCAATTAAATTATGATACAGTTTCACTAAGCCTTACTTCTGTAAAAATTGACTTATATGCTCTTCCTCTTACAGGTTTCCATAGATTATTTAAAGATTTCTGGAGCATCTGTGGGAGTGAACTGAGCTGTTACCTAGACTAAACGTGTTAATTTCCTCATTAACACCTTTCTGTTATTCTGAACACAAAAGAGATTGTATCAACTCTGAGACCATCTTGCTTGTGCAATGGATCCACAAGCATTCCCAGCATCTCCCTTTCTTTTTTATTTTCAAAGTGTCTCTTAACTGCTGATAACAGACATACACCATTACTATGCCTGTCTCCTTCTGTCTACACTAGGCAAGACTGATGCTAGATAAAGTGAATGTTCCTTTTTTAATATCACTTGTTTTTTGTTCATTGAAAAAGTCTTTTATTTCCTGAATATTTAACAAAGGTTGGTTTAATAGAAAAGGAAGAAATTCGAGCTCATGTTAGTTAAAACCAAACGGCAAAGATGACCCTACATCTCAGGCAGCACAGTCTCAGTCCCACAGGATTTACTTCTGTCGATAACTTGTATGAGTTTTGAAAGTGTCCTTACCAAAATAAAATACATTCAACAAAAAATTATTGCAGTGTACCTGATAAATACCTGCCAGGTTCAATGTAGAACATAAATTTGAAACAAATAAGGCACAATCCCAATGGAAATAAATTTATACTAATTCATGTAATAAATGAATGTATGTCATGAGCCAGTTTTGTGTTTATTCTTCACATATATTTATAAACCATGCCTTAAATAAAAGACTGAACATCGGCTAACGAGCTATGGGATATGAAATAAAGCATTCACATCTCTCTGTATAGGCCCTGGTTTTCTCACCTGTAATAAATATTGGGTAGAATAGAGGTGATCCTCACCACTCTCCAATCTGTGGTCATAAATATTATAATAAATTACAAGCAGAAATTTGAGGAAAATAACTGCACAATGTCATATTAAATACATAGCTCATATTTTAATTATAAAATTAGAAAATGAAAATAAGTGAAAAACGTGTCGCTTCTTTCAGTGTTCATTATATAAGAAATAGTAATTCACAATTTCTTGTATTTTCTATTTCAAGATAAATGTTGGCCATGTTAATAAAGCATTAAAACCTGGCAACTACCACCTCCCACTCAATTCCTGGGTTGATTTTATTTGACCACCCAGAGTGTGTGCTTTTTTGCTTGTGCATTAAATGGAATTGTCCTGAGGTAAAACATGTCGTTTGGGGTTCTACACTCTCCAACATAGCTAGTCTGCTCTGCTCACTTAAATAACCTACACAATCATGCCATCGAGCATGAGATATGTGATAAAACTAATCAAATGCTGGTTAGATATCAGTAAGCTTTTAGTTTTCTTGATAACTAGAAAGCATTGAAAGAGATCTTTAAAGAAAATGATAGTGCTGTTTTCTCTAGAGTATTTCAAATGAAGATAGATTCTAAACTAAGAAATGTTTCACAGAAGGAAAATTTATTAAATTAATGCTTTAAATCTTTTGGTTTAAGATTTCTGTAATAAATAATACAATTCACTTTTATGTAAACAATCACAATGTGTTTCACAGGTAATTTAAAAACCTTCCACTTTTCTCAGGCAACAACCCAACAAGTGATTATGGCAGTGGCTAATACAACACAGCACTATTCACTGTGAATTTGAGAAGACATATTTAAACTGGAAGTATTCAGTCCCCTACAATTGTAATGCTAAGAACAAATGTGATCTTTGATGCTATAAAATAAGATATGAATTTATGATCTATGTATTCAGTTTCATGAACTGTACTTGGAAGTATTTTCATTACATTGTTTTTTTTTTTTTTTAACTTTAAAGCAGTTTGTGACCCACACAAAGTAATTAATACTATGGCAAGAATCCAGATTACTATATACTGGAAACTGAAACCTCATATATGAAGAGAGCAGTCCCTGAACACCTTTATTATTCACACTGGGATCAATGACATATTATTTAGCTACTGTAGTTTATAAAACCATTGGGTTTGCTCTGCTTTGAACAAAGAAACTCATTTTTTTCTTCCTAGTTTCTCCCTTGTTACAACAGTTTTTGTTAAGATCATGTCAACACATCCTTTATAAATTCATTAGAAAAATGGATAGAGTCCCAGCTAAAGATTCAAAAGGGGGCCTTCAAATGGAGTGGGATTCACAGGTGGCGTGGAAGAAAGAAAGCCAGACTAGTCAAGCGCCAGCTCAGATAATTCCTTCAGCTATGAGAGGACAGGCCCCACTGGGGGCATTGTCCCAATCTTGTGAGTGATGTTTACAATGTCGAGTTTTATTTGAAACTCAGAAAAATGAATTACACAGAAAAGAAGCACAAAGCGGTTTTGGCTGACAGTATTCATTTGAAGTCATTATGCCTCTGAGTTTGAAGGCTTATATGTAATCAGAAAATTTTCTATAATTAACATGATATTGACACAATTCGAAACATTGTAGGGAAAGTGAGTACATGAGTCCAAATGGCATGTCCTTGACCAATACACTGTACTTTTATAAAAGATATTTTTATTTTTGTGAAGTTGCTGTAATAAAAGGTTTTTTAGCAACTCTCATTTACATAGTACCTACATAAATGGATACAATTACTATTTTATCTGCTATACTAAAGTGTACTGAAATACTTATCTGTCTTCTACTACATGTTGAAAAAATTTTTCTGAAGTAATGGATAGATAATTGTCACATTTTAAAGAATCTTTAGATAAATAAAATATTTTTTAAAATATCAGACAAATTATTTTCTGCCATTGTATTGAAAAAGATCTAATATCTATAAAACGTGTCTAGGTTTGAAAAATATCTCTTTTTATAATAAGCTTCTGTTTGTCCTTCAAAAGTTTTAATACATATGTTTTAAAGTATTATTGATTTTTATTTTAGTCAACTATACCTTCCATGGAGTATGACTTAAACTTAAATCATTTGTTAGATTATTTTAGCCTATCTAATACATATTTTTTAAATACAGCACATATGAAAAAAATTAAATTTCCTAAAAATACTAAATCAGGAAGACACAATATGCTTACTCACTGTAATGCCTATTATAAATGTATACATATACATTTTAATCAGTATTTAAAATATCAACATCTTTAAGGCCTAAATGAACTATCAATTTTATTTTCTGTTCAAAAATATCACCACTAAAAACATAAACATGCTTCATTCATCGATTGCACATATTGTTCACCCAACATAGGTCTGTATAAATTCTGAATTTCACCATGTTATAAATCATATGTGTTGATAAACATGAGCTGACAAGTATTGCAAAAGCAATCTGTTTTGATTTTTTAAAATTCTATAGATAAATTTATTTTTCAGTAGAGTCTAAAATGATTTAAGACATCATTTATAATATTCTCAATTTCTCATGCAGAATTGTTATAATGTTAAAGTGTTGTGGGCCAGGAGGAAAAGGGGAAGAACGGTCATTCTAGCTAGTGGCAGACGAAACAGCAGCCTATAGGATACTTTGAAATGGCCTGCCTTTCCCCAGATACTGAGCACAGAGAAATGACTGCAACCTAGCACAAATACTAACATCAATCTTGCAAGCGACGTCACATGCCAGGCTAAACTGTAAGTATTGAGTAGATCCATTTCAGTCACATTGAGGAATCTGTTACAGGAATTGAGGTGTAACTTAGTTCCATTTAACAAATGTGTGTTGTGATCTTGGTATGGACGAATTAGAATTGTCAATTGCTGAACACATGTTGTGGACAGCGTGGGCTTCACTTGGGTGGGGCTCTGCATAAAGGTTTTCTCCCTTCCAGTGGTTTCCAAGGTAATTATCAGGTCAGAATTTCCAATATTTCCATGGTGCTGAATTTCCAGCTCTAGAGTTACTCATAATAATCTACTTATTTTGTTTGAGCACCTTGTCTTTTCATCCCAAAACTTCTCGTGTTACTCTTATTAAAGGTAGATCATAGGCTGCTTTGTTTCCTGGACCTGCCTTAGGTCTTTGTCCTTGGAAATGATAAGAAAGATCCCCTATCCAAGACAATAACATTCCAATCCATATTTAGAGACAAGTTGGTAGGGTAACGTTAAAGGGAACAGATGGGCTATTTTTTTCAAATATTCCAATTACGTGTTAAATTAAGAGTTAATGTCTCAGGTTTATATATTAGAATCTTGTTTCTCAATATTTTTTTTTTGCTCCTGTCAAACTTTTTACTATACCTAAAACAAACATTTTCTTCTCCAAGCCTCTATCATATTATTTATTCCATCTAAAATATTTTCCTATCTCTACACCTTACAAAATCTAGATAGTTACATTAACTCCTACCTTTTATGCCAAACCTTTCTTGCCTTTGATGAGTGACCTCAGGCTCTGTGCTCCCTTGATCTTGTTATCTCAGCTACACTTTTCTGAGTTTAAAATGTACCTTGGTCTTCATTTTCCCCCACCACTCCCCCTACCCCAGCCATCCCCCCTTCCCACCCTTGATCCTGCCCTTCTTTGGTTTTGTCCATGTGTCCTTTACAGATGTTCCTGAAAACCCTTCCCCCTTTTCCCCCCATTATGCCAACTGTACTTGAACAACAATAAAAAAAAGTTAAACCCTGGCTGGTGTGGCTCAGTGGATTGAGTGCCAGCATGTGAACCAAAGAGTCACTGGTTTGATTGCCAGTCAGGGCAGATGCCTGGGTTGCAGGCCAGGTCCCTAGTAGGGGGGCACATGAAAGGCAACCACACATTGATGTTTCTCTCTTTCCTTCTCCCTCCCTTCCCATCTCTCTAAAAGTAAATAAATAAAATCTTTTTAAAAGAAGTTTAAAAAGTAAATAAACACACAAGAAAAAATAAAAAAATAGGGAATATTTTTAATTTTCCCATGAGTAGATACACTTTTAATGTTTTGCTATTAATTTTTAGTTTTATTGCACTGTGGTTGAGAGTATTTTGCTATTATGGACTGAATGTATCTAAAATTCATATGTTGAAGCCCCTAACTCCCAATGTAATGGTATTTAAGAAGGGGCCATTGAGATGTATTTAGGTTTAGATGAAGTCATGAAGTGTGCCCTCATCATGGGATTAATGTCCTTATAAAGCCAAACCAAAGAGCTTGCTTTTTCTCTGTCCCACCTACGAGGAAACAAAGAGAAGGCAGCAATCTGCAAACCGAAAGGAGCGCTTTCACTGGGTGCAAAATTGGCTGGCACCTTGAGTTTGGACTTCCCAACATCCAGAACAATGAGACATGAATATTTGTTGTTTAAGTCACTCGCACAGTCAACAGTGTTTTGTTATAGCAGCCATCACTGACTAACACAGTTGATCTCCATAGTTTTGAAGTATGTTAAGATTTTCTGTATGGCATATTGCACAGTAAACTCTATGATGGTTCCATGGCAACCTGAATGTGCATTCTCTGTGTCAGAGTACAGAATAATGATAATGATAATAATTTAGTTTAATTTTGTATTCGATAGTAATATAATTTAATAAGAACTTCATTCGTTACATGGTATAAATCTTCTACATTCTAACTTATCTACTTGATTTGGCATGTACTAAGAGAAGTGAGTTAAGATTTCCTAAAAACAATAAAAAATAAAATAAAATACACCTCTGATCATGCACTTGCTTTTGTCTATTTTTGTAGCTTTAGACTGAGCTCTAACTCTAATTTGTGACAACGATATGAGCAAAGACAAATAAAAAATATAAAAATCAGATAAAGGTTACAATGGACACAGTTAATATAAGATGCCACAAACAGTGACTGAGTGTATAATTTATAGATATAAATATGAATATAAATGTGATATGCATGCATATAAATGTCAATATGAATTTCTGACCCTTTCAGTGAGTAGCCTCTTAAATGTCCCCTGATGATCCACATCTCTTGGTCTTCATACTCATGAATACCACTCCTTTAAAGAAGGCAGGACTTAACTGACTCACTTCTAACAAAGAATACAGGAGAAGTAATGGAATACCACTTCAGAAATTAGGTTCCAAAATACTGTGATTCTGTCTTGGGCTAACTCTGTCTCTGGAGAATGTACATGGCAAAGAATGAGTGTCTTTCACCAAAACTTGTGAGGAACTGACACCTGACAACAACAGCTCCATGAGTGAGTTTGTAAGAGGATCTTCCTTTAGTCAGACCCTGAGATGACTGCAGTGCTGGCTGAGGGCTTCATTGCAGCCTGCGTGAGACGCTGAGCCAGGGTCCCCAGTCAGCTACGCCTGGATGATAAATATTTCTTGTTTTAAAGCACTTTGTTTCCAAATGTTTGTCATACTTCAACAGAAAAAAATCCCTATTTGGGTGCTTGGAATTGGAATGCTACAACAAATATAAAACAAAATGTGGGAACTTTGGACTGGTCAGTGTGCTTTTAGGAGAGTTTTAATGAAAGTTTAAAATGCCTTGAAATCACTGTTCATAGAATTTTGAACTTTGAGGATACTATAGGTAAGGGCTTCCACACAAGTGGTCTTATTGAAACCTCAGAGAATATCAGCAGAATTTTGAGCAATATTGTTGTGTAAAATTATATGGAATGTAGAAAATGTATACAAAGAACTTGGTGATATAGCTAAGGCATTTCAAAACAAAGTGTTAAACGCCACTTGGTTTCTTTTGCTTCTTATAGCAAAATTCAAATGAGAAGATATATAGAGGGAAGAATTAGTTAACAAGAGCCAGGGATTAACATATTTGAAATTTCTCAGTCTCTCCACAAACAAGTGATGATAAAAATAAATAAATGGATTTACACAAACATTAAATCCAGGGTATTGCCTGAAATAAAACATAGTCTAAAGATGAAGGTGGTGGTATGACAGTGAAATGTTTGTTAAAGTCTATGAAAAACCAAAGATTTTGTCACAGCATACTATTCATCACATAGAAAGCCCTTGGAGAAATTTAAGGTGAGACTCACAGATTCCCTCAAGTAACAGATATTTTGAAGAAGCTTAAGAATATTGTCTGGAAGACATCTTAGCAGAATCCTGAAGGAGAAAAATGGTGTCCAGAAGAGTTCTGTAGATGTGGCTTCTAAGTAAATTCCAATAAGATTCACAAGTCACCCACAATATTTCTGAAAGTATTATATCATCAGAAACACTACTAGCATGAAGCAAAGGAGACAGAGATGATATAAAATATAAGGAGGTAATCCCATAATGTTACTGGCAGTAAATAGGCTGAGAAAGCTACTAGCTGCAAGCACATGCTACTTTTCATGGAAGAGAGAGAAGACTCAGAGTGCAACCAAGTGCTCAGAGGGTGGAACTGAGAATCTACAGTCATTTTCAGGTTTTGACAAGTATTCCATGATGTCCACTGTATACCTGGCTGGACATTAGAATTGCTACAGACCAGTGACTTCTTTGAGATTATTTTTTTAGAAAATAGGTGTTCATAGCATTTATACTATACCTGGCCAACTCTGTATTTTGAATGCATATGGGGTTGGAGGGACATGTATTGTCTCTTTAGTTTCATAGTTTTACAGATCAAGGAAAACCATAACCAAGTAGCTGTACTTAAATAGTTATTCTTGAGGAGCCTCATTCACATCTATAGCAAATGTAAATTATGAGATTAAGGATTTTGAAGTCTGGCTGTGATAGCATTAGACTTTTCTGTGCACTTCAGCATGGGATCTATTTTGCATGTGGGTAGAATGGATCACTGGGTGTCTTAGGACAGACTGATGTAAGCAGACTCTAAGATGGTCCCAAATGATCCTTAACTTCCTAGTGTTCACACTTTTATATAGTCCTTTCTGCTGAGTATGGATTAGAATTACTGACTAGATTCCAATTAAGAGAATACAGCAGAAGTAATGCCGTATCTCTGAGATTTGGGTTAGAAAAGACTATGGCTTCCATCTTTGGCAGGAAGAGAGGACTGTCTCTCTTTTGCTGGCTCACTCTGAGGCAAACCAGCTACCATGTTTAAGAAGTCCTGTGACGAGGCTGACACAAAGAAAAACTAATGTCTCTGGCCAATATCCAGTGACTGCCTGAGGCCTGTCAGCAGCCACAGGAATAAATTTGAAAGTAGATCCTCCCCCAGTGGAACTATGAGTCAACCTATAGTCCTGGCTGATACCTTGACTGTAAACTTGTGAAAGACCCTGAGCTAAAGGCACTCAACTAAGCCACTCTAAAATATCCCTGGCCTACAACAACTGTAATATGACAAATATTTGTTTTTTTAAATGACTAAATTATGGGATAATTTTTTAGGCAGCAATACTTAAATAATACAAACTGACCTGATGAGAAAATGTTTAAGCTGAGGGATACATTATATGAAATATACACCAAGTACACACCAAGTATATGTCCAAGTATACACCAAGAAAAGAACATTCTAGTTAAAGAATATAGCTAAAGTAAATATTCTAGAATTGCAAACATATTGTATTCAGAACCAGAAAGACAATTCATTTGGTTCATAAAATGTTGCAGAAAGTAAAAGTGGCATAAAGTGAGATTGAATAGATAGGACAAGGCCATATTTTTTAAAGCTTTAAAGGCAATGGCCATGATTTTTGGATTTATTCCAAGTTTTGGGGAAAGTCGGTGATGGATTTCAGCAGGGGGAGAATTTGTCTTAAAAATTTTACCCTTGCTGTTTTCTGAGAATGGATTTTATAGTGGAGGGAACCAATGAAAAAGGGGACAGTCGGCAGAGAGTACTTTTAGAACACTGTGGCACTCATCCTGGAGAGAAGAAAGCGAACTTAGAGTAGAGTGCTGGCAAAGATATGAAAACATTTGAAATAGATTTTAGAGGTCATGCCAAGAGGACTTGCTGATAGAATGAATCAGAGGAATGAGTACATGAAATTATTGGCTAGAGCTTTTAGATGGAAGACCCATTTTATCTTATATACACAACTAAATTGCAAGCACTTTAGGTCACAAATCTCATACTTCTTTTAGATTTATATAATTCCTAATATAGAGTGCTTTGTTGAATGTACAATAATACATGTGTGCGGATTAAATAAATCTTATTTATTTCCATGTTCATGGGTTCTTGCCAATACCTTTCATGAGCTCCTATGAGTTGACATTTATGCCCAAAACAACAAAGTGCTAGCTAAAATAATTACTAAACACTTTCACAATTGAAGGAACTTAAAAGTGAATAGTGATTTGTAAGGATGGTGAGGCAGATGAAGAAAAAAACTGATAATGTGGATTGTATAAAACTTTAGTAGAGTCTGGTTGTGGCCATATCTGTTACCATTCCCTGGTCTCCCCAACATGCTATTTCACCCGTATATTCTCATTGGTTCTATATTGTTAGGACTGTGGTTTCACAAAAATGTCAGGTGTAATACATGAGCCTGGACAAAGCTAAATTAATAAGACCCTCAAACTGGCATTGATTTTGTCTTAGGAATCTCCATACAGGGCGATTTCTGCCCCTGTGCTTCTCTCCAACTATTTTCAGTGAATACAGAATCTATATCTTATTTTCTTCAGAAATTTCCACGTAAAACCACATGTGACATTTGCCCCTAACACTAATTAGCATAAAGAAAGATTTCAACATGGACAATGGAAGAGGAGAATATTTGTTACTGTGCTATTTAAGCATTTAGTCATTTGCTTTCAAAAACTGCAATAGAATTTACATATGCTGCTTTTTTGTGGTGTGAGTTGAGTACTTTCAGATTTCTCCACTTCAGTAGGTGTTGTCTCTTCACTATAATCATCACTCAGGTGCTTCTCATCGGCCTTAGACTGTAGGTTAGAAAGATGATTCAGCCTGATTCTTTCCTTGGATTTCATTTTTTTTAAAGTTATTTTATTTTAATTGTTGTTCAAGTATAGCTTTCTGTCCTTTACTCCCATCCCAGCCACCCCCGAAGCCCTCCCCACCCCCTCCCATTTCCATCCCCCTAGCTTTTGTCCATGTGTCCTTTAAATTTGTTCCTGTAAATCCTTCCCCTTTTCCCCTGAAATTCCCTCCCCTCTGGTCACTATCAGCCTGTTCTCTATTTCAGTATCTTTGGTTATATTTTGCTTGTTTGTTTGTTTTATTGTTTAGGTTCCTGTTAAAGGTGAGATCATATGGTATTTGTCTTTCAATGCCCGGCTTGTTTCACTTAGCATAATAGTTTCCAGCTTCATCCATGCTGTCACAAGGGGTGGGAGCTCCTTCTTTCTTTCTGCTGCATAGTATTCCATTGTGTAAATGTACCATAGTTTTTGATCCATTCATTTACTGATGGTCATTTAGGTTGCTTCCAAATTTGGCTATTGTAAATTGTGCTGCTATGAACATTGGGGTGCATAGATTCTTTTGGATTGGTGATTCAGGGTTCTTAGGATATAATCTTAGTGGTGGAATTGCTGGATCAAAAGGCAGCTCCATTTTTAGTTTTCTGAGAAAAATTCAATACCATTTTCCATGGTGATTGTACCAGTCTGTAATCCCAACAGTGCACTAGAGTTCCCTTTTCTCCACAACCTCTCCAAAATTTGTCTGTTGCTTTGTTTATAATGGCCATTCTGACCAGAGTGAAGTAGTATCTCATTGTGGTTTTAATTTGCATCTCTCTGATAGCTAGCAATACTGAGCATCTTTTCACATATCCTTGGATTTTCTAATGTAACTGTGATGAAATTGAGAGCAAACATTTCCTTTCTCTTCTTTAAAATAGCCTCCAAGATTCTAATCTTCATTTCTTAAACAGAATTACTAAAATTTAAAATATGTATTTTCTAGAATAAAATTGCATTGTATATTAAATCCCCTTATAAGAGTAATCAATTTATTAACCAGGAAAGACTTGATTGTATCCCTGTTATCATTTCACGATTAACTTTTTAAATTAGGACTTTAATTGTGCAATGTATCTCCATAGAAAAATGTATTTGGTTTTTGTTTCAAAATGACATGTGGTATATTTCTCAGCATTTTATTAACTAGCCGTATGAAGATCTGAAAAAACATGAAACTAATTTTTGTGTGAATTTCTTTTCTAAAATTACAATAGTTTTAAACTTTCAAGTACTGTAGAAAATTAGTGATAGCATGGATGGCAATAAATAAGTTAAGTATTAAATGTAAAGTTAAAATTAGCATTATGATTATATACCTAAGTAGTATTTGCCAGAAGATAAAGTTGGGGTATTTATAATGATGTTTAAATACTGCAACCCCATATCAATGTAGCACTAACTAAAGAAAAATTTAGAATTAGATGAGTTCTTGGATCCACTTAAAGGAAATTTAATTATTGTAATCATTATTTTCTAAGTCATTAATGTATTCATTCAATAGGCATTTTGAACATCCATGATATTTACATCACTTTTGCGATAAAACAAGGTATATAAATATAGATGAGCTTTTAAAGGCTAATAAGTTATGACTGAATGTAATATATACAATGTAATAAAACAGGACAAAATAATAAATTATCAAAACAAAGAAATGTGGAATTGTGATAAACTATAGAAGATACAAAGAAGTTGTCCTTTATATGATGCAGTAGAAAATGCACCAGATTTAAGTCAGAGGAGCTAAATTTAGATCTCATGCATTTCACTTGCTATTTGAATACTTTTTTGAGCCTCAGTTAACTTATCTACAAAATCTAAAATCATGTGGTAGACTAGAAGGATTAATATTAAAATGTCCACGGTATCCAAAGCAATCTATAGATCAACGCAATCCCAATCAATGACATTCTTCTCAGAACTACAACAAATAATCATAAATTTGTATACAACTACTAAAGACCATGAGTAACCAAAGCAATCTGACACAAAAACAGATACAAAGATCAGAGGAACACAACAGAGAACCCAGAAATAACCCAGAGAAGCCCAGAGAACCCTAGCTTATATGGTCACGATGACAAGAATATACAATAGAGAAACAACAAGAGATATTGAGAAAATGGGACAGTAAAAGAGACTAAGGAATGAAGTAAGGAGGGAGGGAAGAAATTGGACCACTTTCTTATATCATATATAAAAATTAACTCAAAATATTTAAAGACTTAAATGTAAAGCCTGAAACTGTAAAACTCCTAGAAGAAAACATAGGTAGTAAACTATCTGACATTAGGTTAAGTAATATCATTTTGGAAATGTTACCTTAAGCAAGGAAAATAAAAGCCAAAAATAAACAGATAAGACTTCATCAAGTAAAAAAAAAAAAAAAAAAAAAAAAAAAAAAAAAAAAAAAAAAAAAAAAAAAAAAAAAAAAAAAAAAAAAAAAAAAAAAAAAAAAAAAAAAAAAAAAAAAAAAAAAAAAAAAAAAAAAAAAAAAAAAAAAAAAAAAAAAAAAAAAAAAAAAAAAAAAAAAAAAAAAAAAAAAAAAAAAAAAAAAAA